>PVIC010057941.1:0-10513 GCA_004025085.1 Thryonomys swinderianus
TCATCAGTATTTGCACAGGCTGTTCCCAAGATAAATATATTTTCAAAAGACAGAAGTTTGTTATAATTGAGACTGCAAAGATTGTGGGCAAGGTCTGAGCTGTAATATGGAAAGATTAACGTGAGCCGGGTGTGGTGACATACACCTGTAATCCCAGTGCTCAGAAGACTGAAGCAAGGCACAAGGATGCCATGAGTTTACTAATCAAAAATACATTCAAAGTTCAAGTGTCATAGACAGCATATTTATTTGGAATTACATTCCCATGTAATTACTCTAAAAATTCTAGTTAAGTGATGATATTTTTACCAGTGTAACTTGACACAAGAATGAACATACTTGTGGCCCAATTGTGTGCTGATTCCAGGGTGACAACCAGATCGACGTCTGGATCTTCGCGCTGGCGATACTTCTGAGCAGCACCTTCGTGTACAACAGCATGGGGACCATCAACCAGCAGGCCATGGACCAACTGCAGTATCCTTTTTTTTTTTTTTTTTGTGGTACCGGGGATCAAACTGAGGTTCTTGTGCATCCAAGGTTGGTGTAGTACCACTTGAGCTAAATCTCCAGTGTTCAGTATCCTTTTTGTACCTAGAGCAGCAGAAGAGGAGTCAGAGGAGAAACCTGAGTGAGCAAACCAGCCACATGGCTCCAGACCCTGGAAGAGCTGATGCAAACAGAGGAAACATACCCAATAATTCAAGTCCAGGAAATACCTTCTTCCTATTAAGGAAATAACACTTGGGTTAAGAATAAAGATAAAAGATGGTGAATTTGTAAAACTAATATGTGGTGAAAGGACCTGTTAATTTTGTCAGTTTTCCTTAGTTAGGGCCTCAGCTATGTAACTGAACTGTCAGACCGAATCATAGCAAAATCCTCACACAACATGAATGAAGTTGAAGACTCAGCTGACTTCATGAGCTTCTTCCCAGACTTTGTGTGGACCTTGAGAGATTTCTCTCTTGTATTAGAAGTACATGGAAATCCCATCTCTCCGGATGTCTACCTGGAGAATTCCTTGCAGCTAAAGGAAGGTAATACGGATGGATACCTGTAAACAGGAATATCAAAACACTAGAAGTTTTCAGTCTGTATTTTTCTCTTTATACTTTTAAAAAAATATTTACAGCTTCCTAGTGCTTGTATTTCCTTATACTAAATATCACTTCTTAAAATAAGAATTAATAGATTTAATTTTAAAATACTTTCTGCCTTGTTCAAAGACAAGTTTCTTTCTTTTTATGATTAGTTTAAATTTTCTTGGTGTTTATCATTTCTGATTCTGCTTTTAACCCAGGAATGTGGACAACAATGAATGCACATTTGAAGGTAATAGATTAAAGCAGTGCAGTAGCCCAAGTGCTGGAAAAGTGTGGTCCACAGACAAATGATGGCTGATGAAACCCTCCCTGCTCTCTTGAAATAGATGTTATTTGAAAAATGCTGAGCCCGTTCATTTACATATTTATCCACAGATGTTGCCACGTGGCAGTAAAGGAGATGAGTGTGGAGGCAAGGAAGCTACCTGGCATGAAATCCTAAACATATGTGCTAGTCGGTTCTTTACAGAAATGTTTGCAAATTCCTACAGTGTGTAAATCTCATTTTTCTTTTCTCACAGGTACCAGTGAGGAAGCTAGAAGTTTTAATCACCCCTGACTGCATCCGGAAATTTTTCCCAGGGAGGAAATGCTTTGTTTTCGATAGACCCACTTGTACAAAGAACCTGCCCAACCTTGAGACACTGCATGATGATCAGCTGGAACATGAGTTTGTGGAAAAGGTCTCAGAATTCTGTTCTTACATCTTCAGCTCTTCCAAGACTAAAAGTCTTCCAGGGGGCATCAAGATCAATGGACCCCATGAGTATCTTTCCACTATTTTTACACAATTATATAACTCAGGAATAGAAATGAATCTAGTTTCATTTTTCACATCGCAAATGTACTTTTAGTGTATTAAATTTTAGATGGCATCAACCTTTCTAATAGATTTTGTTAATAATGTTTCTTAATAGGAAAAGAGAAGAAAAAGCCAAAAGGAAAAAAAATTATAATTTAAAAATTTCTTACCTAAACTAGAGGTGTAGTCTGTAATATAGATGCCATGAGAAAATTGTGGCTATTTAAACTCAATGATAAATTAATTTAAATGGAAAAAATTTAAAATGCATTTCCTGGAAATATTTCAAGGATATATATTCTCATGTGCCCAGTGCAGAAAGTTTTCTTGAGTAATGCTGTACATTTTAATAAATCAAATGCCAACTGCTTTTACTTGGAATAGCATCTCTTATTCTATAAATAGGGAGCCAATGCTACTGTTAACAGGTATGATGACATAGATAAAAATGAAAGAGATATAGTTCTAGTCCTAATGATGCATAGAGTAAAAATGCATGGAAAGTTCTAATAAAAGTCTTATGTAGTATATTTCCAGGACCCTTAATCTTTAGTGTACATCCACATCATGTAGGGTTTTCCTGAAGAGCAAATTCAAATTCAGTAGGTCTGAGCAGAGGCTGAGGTGCTGCATTTCCAGAAAATTATGAAGTAAATTTTTTTTTTTTTGAGACAGGGTCTCGCTTTGGAGTTCAGGCTGGCCCTGAGCTCACTATGTAGCCCAGGCAAGCCTCGAACTCAGCAGTCCTCCTGCCTCTGCCTCCTGAGTGCTGGGATTACAGGCGTGAGCCACCACGCCCAGCACTGTGGTATGTGGTGTTGATTGCTGGTGGGCATGAGTCCCCATGCCCCAGCATTGTATGTGGTTACTGGTGATCGAACTCAGGACCTTGTGTGCTTGCAAGGCAGGCACCGGAACCACTGAGTTAAATCTCTGGCCCAACACTGTCAAATTTTTATGAACAGGAAAAACACACAGAATGGTTAAAGCAGTTCTAAGATAAAGTAGTAATGCTGGAGGAATCATACTTCTTTTCTTTTTCACTTTTTTATTGAATTCTTTTTTTTTTTTTTTTTTTTTGAGACAGGGTCTCACTTTGTAGTTCAGGCTGGCCCTGAGCTCACTATGGTGCCCAGGCAAGCTGCCGTGAGCTCAGCAATCCTCCTGTCTCTGCCTCCCGAGTGCTGGGATTACAGGCATGAGCCACCACGCCTGGCATTGTGGTATGCGGTGTTGATTGTTGGTGGGCGTGTCTCCACGCCCAGCATTATATGTGGTAACCGGGGATTGAACTCAGGACCTTGCGCTTGAGAGGCAGGCGCTGGAACCACTGAGCTAACCCTCCAGCCCTTTATTGAATTCTTTATTGGTACATTTTATATACAGTTCATAATCACATTCAACATTGGGGAATTTGGTCAAGTATATAACAGAAGTTAATTCTCATTTTTACCCATATCCCAATCCCCCACCCCTTACATATATACTACTTCTTTTTCTTTCCGAATCATATTTATTCTTTCCCCTCATTGTGTTCCCCTACAACATTCCCTGTCGCTTCCCCCTCGACCAGCAAGGAAGACGCGACCGCGAACTCTTCTTTCTGCTGTTTTATTCAGGATCCTTTGCTCGAGCAAAAACAAAAAAGCTCCCCTTCACAGGCCTCTCCCAGTATATATATACATAGTCATCAGCCAATGCCTGAAGGACACGTGGCATTCTGGGATAGGCGGCTATACAGCGGAAGCGAACTGGCAGATCAGGCAATGCCTAAATATAGACTTGTTTTTCAGCGGATATAGACTTGTTTTTCAGTGGTTCAGACCACTTGACCTGCTTCCTCAGCGCTATCTTTTGGGTGCAGTTGCCCTTTGGCTCTCCACAATTCCCTTTGAATATTTCCTATTTTACAAAATCTATCATACATTCTACAACTCATTTACATCTAAAGGTTCTCATATGGCAGGGGATATTACAATCCCCAACTTAAAACTGTACTATAAAGCCACTGTGATAAAAACTGCATGGTGGGCTGGAGATTTAGCTCAGTGGTTCCAGCGCCTGCCTTGCAAGCACAAGGTCCTGAGTTCAATCCTGTTAACCACATACAATACTGAGCATGGTGACTCATGCCCACCAGCCATCAATACCACATACCACAGTGCCAGGCATGGCGGCTCAAGCCTGTAATCCCAGCACTCGCGAGGCAGAGGCAGGAGGATTGCTGAGTTCCAGGCTTGCCTAGGCTACATAGTGAGCTGAGGGCCAGCCTGAACTACAGAGTGAGACCCTGTCTCAAATACAAACAAAAAAAAACTTCATGGTACTGGCAAAGTAACAGAATCATACTTATTTCAAAATACATTACATTGGGGCCAGTACTTTAGCTCAGTGGTTCTGGCACCTACTTAACAAGCGCCAGGCGCCTGGTTCAATCCTGGCAACCACATAAATAATACCAGGTGTGGTGACTCACACCTTCCAGTAGTCAGTACTACAGTTCTGGATGTGGTGGCTCATGCCTGTAATACCAGCACTCAGGAAGCAGAGGCAGAGGATTGCTAAGTTCAAGGCTTGCCTGGGCTACATAGTGAGCTCAGAGCTAGCCTGAACTACAAAATAAGACCCTGTCTTTAAAAAAATACTACAAATCATAGTAAGAAAACCAGCATGAAGGTATAAAGACAGATATGGCAAATAACTGCAAGAGATTAGAGGGTACAGGAAAAAATCCAAGCAGTTAGCGACATAGGACTCTCAACAGAGGCCAAAAATGTATGTTAGAAAAAAGATAGGGTCTGTAAGAAATAGTGTAAGGAAAAGTGGTCATCAATCCATAGAAGATGGAAACTGCATCTTATTTCACACCTTACACAAATTTACAAATGAATTGGAAACATAAAGGTGAGATCTAAAATATTAAAATACTAGTGGAAACCATTAAGGAAACATTTTGAGATTCAAATATAAGCAAAAAACTTCTTACTATGTCTCCAATAATTCAGGAAATAACAGGAGAGTAGCACATGGAATTAAGTCATTAGGTTGTATAGAATAAAAGCAACAAAGAGTAGAGTGAAGGGATAGGATATAGCAGTGGTACAACTCACCCTATTTGGAGAGGGCTCTTGTCTGTGTCCTGTGTTTCACACATTAGAGTGACAGAGTCCAAACCGAATGAACTGAGTAAGTTGAAAGGGTTAGACATACCTCCTAACAAATAAACCCATAAATATGTCAGTGGAAAACAGATACTAAATAAAGATATCTTCATATGAGCAACAAATTCTCTTCACTCTTTTCAATTTGAATACTCTGTGTGTGCATACATACAAAAATAACAACGTGAAAAGTAAAGGCAACAAAAAGCCTCCAAATACTCCCAATTCTCTCAGAGTGGATCTGATGGGCACCAATGGAGAGGAACTCAAATGCCAGAGAGCTGATCTCTTAAGAAATAATTAAAGAACAAATAAAGAAAGTCAGGAAGCTCAAGGATGATAGCCAAAAGGTAGTGGAACTATCAAACAAATTGATCAATGTGATTAGGTGAGAAATAAAAGTGGGAAAAACAGATCAAAATATTTCAAAACATGAAAGTTAAGTTTACCAAAGAAATGAATTCTACAAAAAGATGCCAAACAGATAACTGACACACAAATTGAATTCATATTACAGCAGAAATGACAAATATGAAGGTGATGTATAAGAAACTAAAGACAAAAAAGAATCACATGAATATATAGCTAGAGAAACCTCAAAAATTATGAGGCCAAGGAACTTCATACAGAAAGCATTAGATAACACTAAGATGACTAACCTAAGGCTAATTCAAGTTAGAAATTAATGGAGAGCATACATAAAATTTAAAATAATCTATTTACAGAAATCATAGCAAAAAATCTTCCAAGTGTGGTGAAACAATCCAGAACACAGGTAAATTACCCTTACAGAATGCCAAGTAATGAAAAAAGAAGCTTTTCACGACACATTATAATCAAAATACCAGATGTGTAACACAAAGATATAATCTTTAAATCCATCAGAGTTAAAAAGTTATAAATGATTTTAACTCTATAATTAAAATCACTTATAGAGTTAAACCAATTAGGATTATAGCACGCTTTTTGACACACATTTTAAAGGCCAACAAAGCCTGGAATAAAGTGTTTCAACTTCTTAATGAAAACAATTTTCAATCCACATTAACATATGCTGTAAATCTTTCTAAATTGAGGAATAAGTAAGGATATTTCATGATAAAGAACATGTTAAAAATTAACAAACACCAAACAAGCACTTGAAAAATACCAAAGAATATCCTAGACAGAGAAAACACAGCCACAAAATCAAGTGGAATAAATATATCAAGTAAAATGATTAAAAAGGAAAATACAAAATTCCACAACAGAAAAAGAATGCAATGAATAAATCACTTTCAGTAAAAATAACTCTCAACATAAATAGCTTCACTTGCCCCAATTAAAAAATAAAAACTTGTAGGCTACATCAATACTCCCATCTAATCCCAAAAGAAATCTATAGATTAACAATTAAAGGATAGAAAACAATGATCTAAGTACCAGGAACCTAAGAACAAGTTGTGGTACCAATTTCAGTATAAGGTGAAAGAAGCTTCAAGGTATAACAGAGAAGAAGTGGCAAAGAAGGTTCTGTATATTTATATTAGTTCATTTAAATATATTTATTTATTTAAATTTAAATATAAATATATATATATATACCAAGTATCAGTGCCTATGCCTTCATAAACAAACCAGAAAATTAATAAAGTAATATCAGAACCAAACCATGTTTTTTAAAAAATTGAATTCTTTATTGGCATATTTTATATTCATCTCATAATCACACATAACATTGGGGAATTTGTACCAGTATGTGACACAAGTTAATTCTCATTTTTACCCACATCCCTACCCACCCACACCTCCCCACCCCCCTATATACATGTTTTTATTTTCTTTCAGAATCATATTTATTCCTTCCCACATTACATTCCCACACCAAATTTCCTTAGGAAATTTCCCATTCTACAAAAGCTGTTGTACTTTCTAGAGCTCATTTACCTCTACAGGTGCTCATATCAAAGAAAAGATCCAGTATTTGCCTGTGATCTATTTATTTCACTTATTAGTGTGTCCTCCAGGTGTCACCATTTGCACATAAATGAATGAATCTTTTCATTCCAAAACCATATTTTTAAACAAATGTACTACATAGAGTATTCTACAACAGAATATACATTCTTCTCAAAAGCACACAGAATTTTCTTCAAAATAAATCACATGCTGCTCCATAAATCCTACTAAAATAAATACAAAATAATCAAAATCATGCCATGTACACTATCAGACCATAGTATAGAGAACTACAGAAATGTTCACAAACACCTTAATGCACTTCTGAAAACTTAAGGAATCACAAAAGAAATCAAGGTGGAAATCAAACAGTTCATAAAATGAAATAATAATGCTGATGAATATATCCAAGCTTATAGGCTACTAGGAAAGCATTCCTAAGAGGTAAATTTATTGCTGTGAATGTTCACATTAGGAAAACAGTGAGCTCAAATACATAAGTCATGTACTTCAAGACATTAGAAAAACTAGAACAGTCCAAATCCAAATCTAATATGTACAACCATAGGAGGGAGATCAGAGAAGAAATTAATGAAATGGAGACTATGAAAGCAATGCAAAAACATCAATGAGTTCAGGAGTGATTCTTTGGAAGAACAAATAAAATATTCAAACCATCAGCCAAACTTACCACAAGAGAGAAAGAAAGAAATCCATTCATGCAGTTAGAAATGAAAGAGGCAAAAATCACAACAACAATCATTGAAACTTAGAAGATCGTTAGAATCTGCACTCCAAGAAATGGGTGAATCTTGAAGAAATGTAAGATCCTAGAAACTACCGACCCCAAATAGTTATGTTCCTTTTTATTTCCTATAAAAAGCTTCCTAATTTCCTTCTTGGTCCATGATTTCATTCTTCAACTTTGTGAGACTTTAAGCTCAGGTTTACACAGTTTGTATGTAATTAATAAATTTCAGTCATTGTGCATTTTTGTCCTGCTAAATGTCCTAGGTTCCATTCCCACTGCCACGTAGAGTCACAAAAAGAATAATATGGATGCTGGGATACTGTTTCCCTCTGAGACTTAAGGTACTAAGGAAGAGTTAAATTTACAAGTGTTAGTATAATCCTGGTTGCCATGTAGGGTCAACCTCTTTGTAAAAGAAGGCAATAGTGAGGAAAATGGAACAAAAATGAAGGAGGGTGTTGGAAGACAAAAGAAAGAAGGAAAATTTGTGATATCATTTGAACTCCTCATTGTGAAGTATATTTGCTCTTGAAACTAAATTTAACTTTGACTTTATTGTAGATAAGCCAGTAAATTATTGGTATATTATAATTTCAATTCTTCAGCTTTCTTCCTGCTTATCCTTTGTAATACCTTTGTTGCATTGAATGTTAATTGTTGCAACAAATGTCATGGTGGTCATGATTCTTTTCTTTTTTTTTGAGACAGGGTCTTACTTTGTAGTTTAAGCTGGCCCTGAGTTCCCTCTGTAGCACAGGTAAGCCTCAAACTCAGCAATCCTCCTCATTTTTACCCATAACCCTACCCACCCACACCTCCCCACCCTCTTTCTTCTGAGTGCTGGTATTACAGGCATGAGCCACCATGCCCAGCACCGTGGTGTGTGGTACTGATTGCTGATAAGTGTGAGTCACCACGCTGGTATTGTATGTGGTTACTGGAATTGAACCAGGGACCTTGCCTTTGCTAGGCAGGTACCAAAACTACTGAGCTACATCTCTGGCCCATGATTCATTTTTCAATTGATTTTATTAGTATACATCATGATCACACTCAACATTGAGAATTTGTACCAGTATATGACATGATTTACTTCTCTTTTTTCCTCATTCCCCTTCCCACCTTACATCCCCTCATCTCCTTTGTACATAAACTTTGTTTCCTTTTTTTTAAATTGAATTCTTTATTGGTACAATTTATATACATCTCACAATCACATATAACATTGGGGAATTTGTTCCAGTATATGACACAAGTTAATTCTCATTTTTACCCACATCCCTACCCACCCACACCTCCCCACCCCCTTTATACATACTCTTTTATTTTCTTTCTGAATCATATTTATTCCTTCCCCTCATTACATTCCCACACCAAATTTCCTATGGAAATTTCCCATTCTATAAAAACTGTCATACTTTCTAGAGCTCATTTGCATCTACAGGTGTTCATATCAAAGAGAAGATCCATTATTTGCCTATCTGTGATCTATTTATTTCACTTATTAGTATATCCTCCAGGTATCTCCATTTGCACATAAATGAAACAATCTTGTCATTCTTTATGGTAGAATAATATTCCATTTTATAAAAAAAACATATCTTCTTTATCCAGTCTCCAGTTGATGGGCATTTGGATGGGCAATGGGCATTTCCAAGACTGAGCTGTCATGAACTGAGCTGCTATGAACAAGGGTGTACATCTGTCTTTCCAATATGATTTTTAAAATTCTTTTGGGTATATTCCTAGCACGGGGATAGCAGGGTCAAATGGGACCCCTAGTCCTAGTTTTCTGAGAAATCTCCACATGGATCTCCACAATGGTTGCACAAGTGTGCAATCCCACCAACAATGGAGAAGGGTTCCTTTCTCCCCACAGCCTTGCCAGCATTTATTGTTGGTTGATTTTGTGATAGTGGCCATTCTTTGTGGAGTGAGATGAAATCTCAGTGTTGTTTTCATTTGCATCGCTCAAATGACCAGTAATGTTAAACATTTCTTCATATGCTTCTTGGCTGCTTTGACTTCTGCCTATTTATGATCAAAACCCTACAGAGAATCAGAATCAATGGACTTTATCTCAATTTAATACAAGTTATTTATGAGAAACCAACAGCCAGCATCATACTCAATGGGCAAAAACTGAAACCTTTTACACTAAGATCAGGAATGAGACAAGGATGCCTGATGTCACCACTCTTGTTCAATATAGTACTGGAAACATTAGCCATAGCAGTCAGGCAGGACAAAGATATAAAAAGAATAAAGATAGGAAAGGAAGAAGTTAAACTGTCATTATTCACTGATGATATGATACTCTATCTAGAGGATCCTAAAAACTCAACCAAAAGACTGCTAGACTTAATTACCAAATTTGGTAGTGTTGCTGAATACAGGGTCAATGCTCAAAAATCAACAGCCCTTGTCTACACAAACAATACCCTCACTGAAAGAGAAATTGCAGAGTCAGTCCCTTTCACAGTAGCACCCAGAAAAATGAAATATCTAGGAATCAGTCTAACAAAGGAAGTGAAAGACCTCTACTCTGTTTCCTTTTTTTTAACCCTCACATTTTTTATTTCCCTTGCTATTTACCCCTACTCCGTTTGAATATTTTCTATTTCACAGTATCTATCATACATTCGAGAACTCATTTACATCTTCAGTTTCTCATACCAGGGAAAATATATCGTATTTACACAACTGTGACCTATGTATTAGTAGGTCATGATTCATTTTAATCGCACAATTATTC
>PVIC010057942.1:0-10526 GCA_004025085.1 Thryonomys swinderianus
AGGCAGGCGCCAGAACCACTGAGCTAACCCTCCGGCCCCCCAGTCCCTTTTCTTTTGAGAGTCTCATTGAGTTTCACAGCCAGAGCTAGACTTCTGGATCCTCCTACTTCAGCCTCCTGAGTAACAGGAGTGCCACACCCACTTGGTGATAGTTTGTAGCATTTCTTATGGGATGATCGAGGCCTGTGGCCTGCAGAAGAGTGTTGTGGACCTCCGCTTTCTGTACTGCAACAAAATACCTGAGCGAGGAGACTGACCAAGAGGAAAGGTCCTGCTGGCTGAGCCACAGCAAGAGAAGGTGCTGGGTCTCAACCAGCACCTGAGACCACCCCTCCCAGAGTGCCACCTGGTGGCCACATCTGAAACACCCGGACCTCTGGGTACAGTTGTCTGTAGTGGATGTCTCTCTTTGTTTTCTTTTTCTCTTTTGGACAAGGTCTCATTTTGTACTGCAGGCTGGCCCTGAACTCACTGTGTAGTCCAGGCTGGCCTCTGATTTGAGTCATTCTTGCCTCAGCCTTCAGGGTGCCGGGATTACAGGTGTGCGTCCGCCTTTGAGCAAGCGCAGACCCAGCCGCCGAGAGCTCCTGCTGTGGGCCTGCAGGCCCGGGCTGTTACCTCTGACAGGCGCACTGGTGTGGTTAGTTTTGTGGGAGAGACTGCACGGGCCCAGCTCAGCCGTGCCACTCCCACTCCCACAGCTGTGAGCGGCTCACAGCCAGGACCCGGCAACAGAGACCCAGGGCAGACCCTGCAGAGGGAGCTAAACAAACCAGGAAGATCGCTGGGAGTTCGAGGCCAGCCTCAGTTAGGTAGAGAGTGGAAGGCCAGCCTGAGCTACATAGCAAGACTGTCTCAAACAAAATGAGTATGAGGCAGTGAGCACTTGTTTATTATTTATTTATTTATGTATTTATTGGACAAGTATGTAGTCCAGGTTGGCCTTGAACTCACTATGTAGCCCAGGCTGGTTTTAAACTCCTGCTGATCCTCCTGCCTCAGCCTCCTGATAACAGTAGTCTTTTCTGTATTCATCCTCCTGTGAGCTAATTGCTTCACCCTGACTTTCTTTCCCTTTTTTTTTTTTTTTTTTGTGGGCTTTGTTTTGGTGCTGGGGATCGAACTCAAGACCTTGCACTTGCAAGGAAGACGCAGTTTCACTGAGCTAAATCTCTGGCCACTCCCTGTTTATTTCCTAATACTTGACCAGTACTCAGGTAAGTGGATTATGAGCAGTAAACTTTCCAATATCTTATGGTAGCTTAGCTTTCTGTCATCCAGAAAGGAGACTTCAGGATGTAGAATTCTAGGTTTGAAACAATATTCCTTCACACATACATAGGAGACGCTGGCTTCTGTCTCTCGTTGCTGAAAGTTCTAAACTTACCTGATCTTTTTTACAGAAAACTTTCAGAATTTTTTCCCTCAGTACTGTTCACAAGACGTATTGACGTGTGCGGGTTACCTTTATTTTCTGTCCCGCTTGGCACTGACGAGGTGGCCCTTGCCTGCCTGTCCCCAGGGGAGCTCTGGACACCTTTCTCCGGGCGCCTTCGCTCTCAGCGCGGAGGTGACACCCACTGCCGCTGGGGGGCGCCCCTGGCCCGGGCGCGCTCGCCCTCGGCTGCCTCGGCGCCGGCCGCCGCTAGAGGGCGCTGCGCCGCGCGGGCTGCGGGTCTTTGCCCGCAGAGGGCTGCTTGGGGGGAGGCGGGCCGCGGCTCGAGCAGCCGCCCTCAGCCGGGGGCTCTTCGGGAGGAGGGGTCCCCCGCCCGCGCTGACTTCCCTGCCTTTCGTCTCCTCCGCAGTCAGACTGGTTCTTCAGCGATGACGAGGACAAGGGCGAGAGAGTAAGTGACCGAGGGCGTGGGGGGCCGTCCTGTGCCCGGGCGTCCCTCCCTGTCCCTCTCTCTGCTGGGCACCCTCTGGGCTCTCTCACTGGGAAAGGCACACGCCGCCCGTGGGGACCCTGCTGCCCCCCGCCTGGCCACCCGGGCTGCGTGGTGACCCTGCTCCTCCCCGCAGACCCCCGTGGACGACAAGGAGCCGCAGTCGGTGCCCAACATCGAGTACCTGCTGCCCAACATCGGCAGGACGGTGCCCCCCAGCGAGCCGGGCTCAGGTGAGGGGTGGGGTCCGGGAGCGGGTGGGAAGCCCCGGGGACCCGCTTGGCCCACCGGCTCGGCTGCGGCGGGCTCCTCTGGGGGGCGCTGCGGTCCTCCTCCTCCCCCTACAGGCGGCGCTAATCTCTTCCATCTCTTCCTTTTCTCGCTCCTCCCTCTCCTCCTCCCTCCTCCCGCCTCCCTCCTCCAGTGGACCTGTTGGAGATTTAAAGGGTACAGTGTGGTGTCTCCGGCTTGGTCACTAACAGTGGCGAGTGACTAGAAGAAGGCTGGGCAGGCAGAATATCCCGGGAGTGAGGACCCCCATAGCAGTCACCCCTGCTGCCACCCCGGCCCCCAGATGGGCCGCTTCCCATTCCCAGGACCAAGGAAGCTTGTCTGGGACCCAGGGGACCCAGTTTCCTCAGGGACCTGTGATACCACCCTAGAAGCTTTTTCTGTGTTCGAGCACTCAGGAGGCTGAGGCAGGAAGATCACCACGAATTTGAGGGCAGCCTGAGCTGCACAGTGAGTCGAGGCCAGCTTGGACTCCACACCAAACCTTCTCCTTGCTCTTCCAAAAAAGACCAAAACAGCCGGGCGTGGTGGCTCACGCCTGTCATCCCAGCACTCGGGAGGCAGAAACAGGAGGATTGCTGAGTTCGAGGCTTGCCTGGGCTACATAGTGAGCTCAGGGCCAGCCTGAACTACAAAAGCGAGACCCTGTCTCAAAGAAAAAAAAAAAAAGACCAAAACAATGGCCTCTGTATATCTAGCGCCTGCCCTAGTCCGGGACCCCCGACCCCACCTCAGGCACACGTGCCCCCTGCCGCCGGCTCCTGCAGGCTGTGGCTGGCCCTTCCCGCCCCAGACAGAGGCCCTAGCAGACCCCAGCTGCCCAAGGACAGGGTGGGTGGCGGGTGCCCGGTCTCTTCTAGTCACCTGCTGCCGCCCACCCGTGTGTGTGTGTGTGTGTGTGTGTGTGTGTGTGTGTGTGTGGTCGCCATTTTGCTCTTCTCACTGTGCGTGGGCTGGGGGGCTAACCTGCCTGCAGAGTGGATTAACAGCCCGGTTTCGCTGCCGGGGGATGTGGCCAGGATGGGGCACAGGCCCCTCCTGACTTGGGCCAGACAGGGGTCTGTGCCCCGGGACAGCCCGACTGCGGCCCCGTCACAGCCCCACCCCGCCGTGCCCACTCCATCTTGGCCCTGAGTGCCCATCTCCTCGTGTCCGGGGTGTGGCTGGCCGGTCCGCCCCTCGCCATGCACGGTGTTCCACTGTCCAGCTCCGTGGTGTGCGTTTGTCACTGTGGTGGTCTCCGCAACTCATCAGCATCGGGCATTTTCTCTCCAACGCGTGGGGGTGACAGGCCTGGGGGCGGGGGGGACCCGAGCCCAGCCAGGCTAAGTTGGAGCGTGACGTCCGGGTCTGCTCCGGCCCATCCTGTAGAAAATGCCACCCATGTCACTCACTGTCCTGGGGCCCGGGAGGTCGCGGGGTTCAGACTCCCTGGTTTCGAAGCCTTTAAGGCAGGGAATTATGTTCGCAAACTCAGTCTTCTCTCACTGGATCCAACTTCTATTTTCTTTCTGTCTCTCGCTCACAGACCTCGCCACCTGCAGTCCAGCGAAGTCCAAGGTAGGCGCCTCTGCATTGTGGAAAATCAGGGCCGGAAGAGTCGAGGGTCCCCGGGAAGGAGGGTGGGGAGACCGGGCTGGGACCTGACGCAGGGGGCGGGCGCCTCAGGCCGAGGTCCCGGGCAAGTCCCGGCTCTGCCACTCCGTGGTTCTGGGGTACACGGCAAGTTGTTTAACCCCCTCCTTCTCCCGATCTTCAGCGTCCTCTGTAAAATGGGGCCAGCAGCTGTGTGATAAATATTCTTTAAGGACTTTGGGAACCTTAAGCAAGCAAAGGGCAGGACATAGAAAAAAAGAACAAAATACACAAAAAGGAAAACAAGTGAGAAAAATCATTGAAATCAAAGCTGGTTCTTTGAAAAAAATAAAGTCAATACACTTCTAGCCAGGCTGGCAGGATAGAAAGATAAATGGGGTTAGCACAACATCCCTGAAAACCAGACATTAAGCCAAGGTAGGCATGGTGCCACTTGAGCTAAATCCCCAGCAAGACCAGACATTAAAAGGGCAACCACAGAATACTCTAAGCGCTCTGTTCCCCTAAACCCACCTCGGAAAAAACAGACCTATTCTTTGAAAGACTCAAAACTCATGTAAGCCTCAAAAAAACAAAAAACAACGACAAAACAAAACCCATAAAAGAAGGCATAGAGAACCTCAGAAGTCCTATCCTACAAAGGAAATCAAAGTTTTCTTTTTCTTTTTTCTGACAGGGTTTCATTACCTAGTCCA
The DNA here is from genome assembly GCA_004025085.1 of Thryonomys swinderianus. Classification (NCBI taxonomy): domain Eukaryota; kingdom Metazoa; phylum Chordata; class Mammalia; order Rodentia; family Thryonomyidae; genus Thryonomys; species Thryonomys swinderianus. The sequence continues at coordinate 4,469 of PVIC010057942.1, forward strand.
GGTGGGCCTTGAAATCACTATGTAGCCCAGGCTGGTCTCCAACTCATAGTGATCTTCCTGCCTCAGCCTCTTGAGTGCTAGGACTACAGACATGTGCCATCATACTTGCAAGAAGTCAAACTTTTTTTTGGGGGGGTTTGAGACAGGGTCTCATTTTTTTTATAGTTCAGGCTGGTCCTGAGCTCACTGTGTAGCCCAGGCAAGCCTCGAACTCAGCAATCCTCCTGTCTCTGCCTCCCGAGTGCTGGGATGACAGGCGTGAGTCACCATGCCTGGCACTGTGGTATGTGGTATTGATTGCTGGTGGGCATGAGTCTCCATGCCCAGAATTGTATGTGGTTACCGGGATCGAACTCAGGACTTGTGCTTGCAAGGCAAGCACCGGAACCACTGAGCTAAATCTCCGGCCCATCTTTTCTTTTTTTTTTTTTTGAGACAGGGTCTCATTTTGTAGCTCAGGATGGTCCTGAGCTCACTATGTAGCTCATGCTACCCTCAAACTCAGCAATCCTCCAGCCTCTGCCTCCCGAGTGCTGAGATTACAGGCGTGAGTCAACACGCCTGGGACTGTGGTATATGGCACTGGGGATCGAACTCTGGACCTTGTGCCAGGCAGACACCAGAACCACTGAGCTAAATCCCTGGCCCCAAGAAATCAAATTTCTAATTAACAACGTCTGACCCCCCCGAAAAAGGTCCAAATGGTTTCACTGGTAAATTCTACCAGATATTTTAGGAATATTTTTATTTTAAATAATTTATATTTAAATTATTTTAAAATATTTTCATTATTGCCAAACATGGTATATTGCCAGACACAGCACTCTTGAGGCTGAGGCAGGAAGCCCCCCCAGGAGTTTGAGGTCAGCCTGGGTTATACAGTGAGACTTTGTTTCAAAATTATTTGTAGGACTGGGGATTTAGTTCAGTGGTTCCAGTGTCTGCCTTGCAAACGCAGGATTCCAAGTTCGATCCCCGGTAACCACATACCACAATATAATCAGAACCACAATGCTGGGCATGATGGCTCTCACATTGGTAATCCCAGCACTTGGGAGGCAGAGGCAGGAGGATTGCTGTGAATTTGAAGCTTGCCTGGGCTACTTAGTGAGACCCCGTCTCAAAAAACAATTTTTTTTAATAAAAGCAATTTTTGATTATTTCTTCCAAAACATAGAAAAGAACACTTTCACCTCCTCTGAGGTTACTATGCCCCGAGGATGGAGACCCGGTGCTGTCCATGTGCATGTGGTTAGACAGACTGTGCGGAGCCTGCCCTGTTGGTCAGCATGTGCTAAGACACCTGTGAACGTGAGGCCAGATCTCCGAGGGGGCCAGACCCCAAGCTGAGGACTCCGTGTGGTGGTGCAGAGTGGCAGGAGTAACCGAAGGAGGGGAGGGAGCGGTGCAGAGAGCTCTTTTGAGCAGCCTGGCCATGAAGAGCAAAGATGCGAAGCCGTGAGCAGGCGCAGTGCCACACTCCTGTAATCCTAGCTCTTCAGGAGGCTGAGGCAGGAAGGCACAAGTTGGAGGCCTCCTGGGCAATTTAGCAAGACCTTGTCTCAAAGTAAAAGCTAAAAGGCCTGGAGGGTGAGTGGGGAGGAAGAAACAGAGAAGGTGAGGGGACACGAAGGGCTGCCAGCAAGGGAGAGGCTGGTCGCTTCAGAGCAAGGGATGCTCGGGCAGTTTCAGGGGCAGGGGGTGAAGGCAGGGCTGGCGCGGCCAGGATCGGGGCCCTTGGCCGAGGAGGCTGTGGGCAGGGCGCAAGGGGTCTCCGGGTCACGCAGTTCCTGGCAGAGCCGCGAGGTGGCCAGAGTCGCTCCTCGGGGCGGGGGGCGGGCCGCCAGCCCTGGAGGAAGGGCAGCTCCCCGGAAGCCCAGCTGGGGGGAGCTGGGCGGGGCGCGCGGTGCTCTCAGGCCGGCGACACGGCGGTACCGGGAGGTGGGAAGGTGAGCGCGCCTGCGGGACGGGGCCGCGGGACGGTCGCGCGCTCACCCGGCCGTGTCTCCGCGCAGGCCCCGTGGGCGCCCCGGAAGGAGCCGTACGCGCGGGAGATGCTGGCGATCTCCTTCATCTCGGCCGTCAACCGCAAGCGCAAGAAGCGGCGGGAGGCGCGGGGCCTGGGCAGCAGCACGGACGACGACTCCGAGCTCGAGGCGGCCCAGCTGGGGGCGCCCGGGGTCCCCGAGCCGCCGCCGCCGCCGAGCCCCGCCCCCCCCGCGGCGCCCGCGCCGGACGCGCGCTCCGTGGTGTCCGGCTACTCCACGCTGTCGTCGGCCGAGCGCGGCGCGCGGCGGGCGGGCGCGGGCGACGAGGCGGACGACGAGCGCAGCGAGCCCAGCCTGGCGGGCACCGACACGGAGGGCGCGCGGGGCCGCCGGGCCTCGTTCAGCTCGCACCGCCTCATGCCGGGCGACACGCTGGCGCGCCGCCGCCTGGCCCGGGGCCGCGCCAACCCCGAGGGCCCCCGCGCCGCCGCGCCCGGCTCCGCCTCGTCCAGCAGCCAGGAGTCGCTGCGCCCCCCGGCGGCCGCAGTGGCGCTGAGCGCGCGGCCCTCGCGCCTGGAGACGCTGCGCCTGCGGCTGCGGGGCACCGCCGACGACATGGCCGTGCGCCTGCGCCGCCCGCTGTCCCCTGAGACGCGGCGGCGCCGCAGCAGCTGGCGGCGCCACACGGTGGTGGTGCAGAGCCCGCTCACAGACCTCAACTTCAACGAGTGGAAGGACGGGGGCGCGCGGGCCGCGGCGCGCACGCACAGCGACAACAGGGACTCGGGGCTCAGCAGCTTGGAGTCCACCAAGGCGCGGCCCTCGACCTCCGCCGCCTCGCCGCCCCCCGGGGACCTGGGAGGCCCGCGCCTCCCCCCTGCCTCCCGCCTGCCCCCGTGTCTCTGACCCCGCGCGCCCCAGTCTCCCCTGGCCTTCGCCCCCCGGCTCCGGGGTCCTGAGGCCTCCGCCGGGGCAGGGGCGCTGCAGGTCGCCCCTAGGGTGCACGCTGGAATGAGGGAGCCGGGCTTCTGAACTGTCCTCTGCGTGTGTGACCAAGCGGGCCCTTCTGCGCCTGCCCCGAGGGACCCTTGTTGACCGTGGAGTGTGGGTCTGGAAGCCCCGCTTCAGGCCGGCGTTTGAGACCCCCTTCGGGAGCCCAGCCTAGCAGGGCTTGGGTGCAGGGCGGAGCGTGTGGCGCCTTCACCAAGGGAGAGGGCTTGTGTGCGTGCTTGTGACTGAGTAGTTGCTGTCCAAAAATGTCTCCAGTAGCGATTCCGACTGCCCCTGCCTCCCCACTGCCCCAGCCCTCCAAGGTCCCTTCCTTTGGGGCGCTCAGGTGTCTGTCCCTGCGCCTGTCCGAGCCACAGATGCAGGACTGAAACTCTCACCACGGTCACACCCCACAAGTCCTTTTACCAGCTTCTCTTCACCCCACTCAGCGATCAGACGGTGGGGAGCTGCTGACCCCCACAGTGTGAGGAGGGTCTGGGGTCTTTTTGCCTGTAGCCCATCTTTCCCTTTTGTATTGGGTGTTTTGTGTTTTGGGGACAGGATCTCACCGTGTAGCCCAGGCTGGCCTTGAACTTGTGGAGATCCTCCTGCCTCAGCCTTCTCCCTCCTTTTTGCAGTCCCTGTGGTGCCTGCTCTCCTTCGGCTCAGCCACAGGGACCCTTCCCTGTAAGGGGGCGGTCGCCAGCCCCCTGGCATCTCTGTCACACGGATGTACAGGGTCTGAGCTGGGTGTCCTGCCAGGTGGGTGGAACCCGGTCTTCTTTGTCCCCTGCACTGTACATAGACCCCAGGTCACCAGGCCCTCCAGTGTCGCTTCACTCATTCCAGGGAAGCGCGTGGGTTGTGGACGGACCCACTGCCACATCCGTCAGTCTTGTTTTACGCAGATTCACTGTAGACTTTTCTCTCCTGCTCCCCGTCCTTTTATTGTAAATATTGTCTCTAAATGTGTAACATATAAAGAATTTATAAGGATTTTTTAAAGATGTTTTGCTCATTTTAAAAAGTGTTGTAACAGTGTTGGATAAAGGCCCCCCACGCACGCATGGCTCCCACCACCGTGTTCCTGACACGCGTCTCTAGGTGACAACTAAGATTCCTGCTTCCCAAACGTCCTGTCTTACAGTACAGTCTTTATCTTGGAAATAAATGGCCTTCCTGGAGGCTCGAGTCCCCAGTGTCACTTGCTTGGGAGGGAAGAGGGCACAGTGAGCGCTGGGGCCGGGTGGGCTGGTTGGAGCCAACCGCTTCTCCTGGTGACCTTTTGCAAGTGTCCTGGGAGACCAGTGTGGGTCTCAGTGTGCAGTCCGGCTGCTCTTGAACTCGGGGCAATCCTCCTGCCTCTGCCTCCCCAGTGCTGGGATGACAGGTGTGCACACCACACCTGGTGCTGGATCTGCCTTCTCAACAGGGAAGGGAGCCTTGGAACTGAAAGTCCACGATCGTCCACGGAAAGAAATGAACCACAGCAGTGAGGGTGACTCTCGACACATTAAGAAATGAAACTTTTTTGTGACTTCTCTTTTGTCTTGGATTTTGCCTTTACTAAATTTAGCAGTAATTACAAAACTGTTGGGTAAAGATGTAACTCATATGACAGTCATGGTCTGTGGGAGGAGGGGGAGAGGGAGCTGCATTAGAATGAAATTTTATAAACTATTTAAATTAGGGTTCACCTGACGTGGGTGGGTTTAGATTTTAATTGGAAATTAAGATACAAGTAAGCCACTAAGAAGATAACCCAAAAAGTACAAACAAAAAGGGAATTCAAAGATAACTTAGAAAAGGGTCAGGGATTTAGCTCAGTGGTTCCAGCATCTGCCTGGTAAGCACAAAGTCTCAAATTCAATCCCTGGTAACCACACACCACATTGCCAGGCGTGGTGGCTCATGCTTGTCATCCCTACACTTGGGAGGCAGAGGCGGGAGAATTGCCATGAGCTTGAGGCTTGCCTGGGATACATAGTGAGTTCAGGGCCAGCCTGAACTATGAAGCAAGACCTTGTCTCAAAAAAAAAAAAAAAAAAAACAGGAGCCGGAGATTTAGCTCAGTGGTTCCGGTGCCTGCCTCACAAGCACAAGGTCCTGAGTTCAATCCCCAGTAACCACATACAATGCCGGGCGTGGAGACTCACGCCTGTCATCCCAGCACTCGGGAGGCAGAGACAGGGATTACTGAGTTCGAGGCTTGCCTGGGCTCCATAGTGAGCTGAGGGCCAGCCTGAACTACAAAGCGAGACCCTGTCTCAAAAAAAAAAAAAAAATCCTATACAAAATAAAGGATTGGAAAACTAGAAGAATAAAACAGGCACCATATCTGAAACAAAGTAACAAAACAGACAATAATCAACCATAATAGCGATTACAATGGCTGTGAATGGATTCAGTGTCCCAAACAAAAGGCAGCTTGGGCGCAGTGGCATAAACCTGTGATCCCAATGGTCAGAGGCTGAGGCAGGAGGATCGCTTCTGAGTTTAAGGCTGGCTTGAACTGCACAGTGAGACCCTGGCTGTACCAAAAAAGCGGGGTGGGGGGGGCGCCCCACAGGATAGCAGGAAGTTAAAATGTAAGATCCAACTATAAGTTGTTTTCAAAGACACAGAAGAGGGCAGGTAAGGCGTGCACCTGGGAGGCAAAGGCAGGAGATGGCAATTTTTTTTTTTTTTTTTACCCAAGTGCTGGGATTACAGGGGTGAGCCAGCACGCCCAGTATGATGCCAAATTTGAGGCCATTCTGGGCAATTTAGCATGACCCTGCCTTGAAAAACGACTTTTTAAAAAAGTTTAAAGGAAGAGGGTATAGCTGAATCCCCGTCTATCCCTATCGTGAGAAATCGCTGTGATTTAGAGTCTTTGAAAACATGCCGAGCCAGGCGTGGGTACACCCCGTAGCCCCCGCGCCTGGGAGGCTGAGGGGGAGCTCTTGAAACAAGCTCAGGGTCAGCCTGGGCAACACCCTGGGAACTTGCCTCTTAAAACTAGAAATAAAGGGGCCGGAGATTTAGCTCAGTGGTTCCGGCGCCTGCCTCGCAAGCGCAAGGTCCTGAGTTCGATCCCG
>PVIC010057943.1:0-10529 GCA_004025085.1 Thryonomys swinderianus
CACGGATGCAGCAAAGGGGAAGGGAGTGAAGAGAGAAAGAGGCAGGGACAGGGTGGGCCACCGCGGCCATGGTGACCCAAAGAGGTTGGTGATGGTGCAGATTTAGCCCAGCGTTATGACAAGCTGTGCAGACACTGAGGCCTTGCCCGCCTCCTGGAGGCGTCTCTGTGTGACTGTATGCATCTTTTCCTACCAAATGACAGAGGCCAACTGTGGAAAAAGGAAGGAGCAGGCTGTTGGACTGGGCTCGGATTCCTGGCTGCTTCACAAGCATCAGATTCTTGCTCCCAGGAGGGCTCTGGAGAAGCAGCAGGCACGTGGTTCCTGGTCTAAATTCAGCCAGAAGAAGCAGTGGGGGAGGGAAGGCAGGTGGGGAAGGCAGGGCTGCCGAGGGGGCGGTACTGGCAGCCTCCACATCCGGCTTGCAGGACGGTAGGAGAGAGAGAGCTCCGTATTCACCCTCTCCTCATCTTTGACCTTTTGACTAATCAGATTTGTGTGTGTTTACGATCCAGCCTCTGCTGTCAGAATCAGCCCCGTTTTCAGCCATCCGTGAGGCCCGAGGAGCTCAGTCCGCTTTCCAGACTTGGTTTGGTTGGGGCGACTCAGGAAGAAGCCCCAGCGGAGGAGGAGGCTGCGCTGACTTGACGGAGGTTGGGAGCCCAGAGGGCCGCAAAGAGATGCCGACGTGGGGCCTGGAATCCGGCCTCCTCTTATTTCTTTAGCTTATTGATAGAAGCTCCCAGAGAAGGAAGGGAATTCATCCACTGAGCACCTGAAATTGTCCTGGGTCTCTGTCCTTTCTTCTGTTAACCTATGTATCCCTTGTAACAATTCCAGGAGGAAGTTACTCTCGCACTGTTTTGGGGTGAGGAAATTTAAATGAAGTCGTGTATTGGGGTCACACAGTTATTGTGGAGAGGTTGCGATTGAGATCCAGCCTGATGCAGGTTCTGAAACGCATAGCTGTTGCAACAAACTCTGCTCGCAGTGGAGCACACCTGTAATCCCAGCATTCTGAGAAGCTGAGGCAAGAGGATCGCAAGGGAACCCATTGGCAACTTAGTGAGACCCTGTCTCAAAGAGTAAAATAGTTAAGGATAGGGCTCAGAGTGAAGACCTCGGGTTCAGTCCACAGTAACACACACACACACACGGAGAAAAAAGTCATTTGTAAATCTCACACATACACACACACACACACACACACACACACACGGGGGAAAAGTCATTTGTAAATCAATAAAACATGAATTCACAGGCTGAATTCAAAAACAAAGGGTATGATCTCTACCTCCAAAGAACTCACAGCAGGACATACAAGCAGCAGACAGCTGAAATCCAGTGTAGAGCGCTAAGTACCACGACACACCGCAGACATTCAGGAGACCTGAGCAAGCAGTGCTGCGTCCTGCTGCGGAGTCCATGGCATTGACGGCCATGAATGAGTCCCCGCCCACCACAGCCTGGTCAAGGGGGCGAGCTGACACTGTGGGTGGGCACTGCCCCTAACATGCATCACCACACCGAGTCTTCTTGCAGCCTTGAGCTTGAGTTGAGCTTCGAAAGGGATTTCCAGGCACGATGACAACTCTAGCACTCCCGTGTTGGGCCGTGTCTGGAGCCACAGGCCCATTCCACAGTGATAATAAGATCCTGACTGAGGGGAGACCAGAGAAACGGGCTGAGCTGGTGGAAGCCTCGTGTCCAGGGTTCAGTCTACCTTTCCCGATGCTGATACTGAATGCCTGTCTTGCCTGCCCCTCCCGGCTCCCCCGCAGGGCACAGACTACAGGTCAACACCTTCCACTCTTCATGGTCTTGCCTGCCTTGCTCTGACCATCCAGATTATTCCCTTGTGCTTTTTGTTTCATTCATTCACTCATTCATTCATTCATTCATTTTGAGACATGCTCTCGCTTTTTAGTTCAGGCTGGTCCTGAGCTCACTGTGGAGCCCAGGCAAGCCTCAAACTCAGCAATCCTCCTGCCTCTGCCTCCAAGTGCTGGGATTATAGGCATGAGCCACCACACCTGGCCTCTTTGTTTTATTTTTGTTTTCTCCTCAGTACCGGGGATCGAACTCAGGGCCTTGTTTTGAGGTAGGCACGGTGCCACTGAGCTAGATCCCCAGCCCACAGCAAAATGCCCCGCCCTCCCTTGTGTTCTGTCAGGGAACATTCATTAGTCAAGCTGCACTCAGAATCTTACATTTGCCAGGCAGGCCCAGTGCCACTGAGCTGAGTCTCTCACCCTTCACGAGGTTATTTTCAAATGTAATCCTATGTGACCAGCATCACTACTTAGGTGCCCTCACTTAGAGTCCCCAGAACTTGGGTGTCACAGTCATAACAATAACCACGTTGAAGTGAGAATTTACTAGAAGTCAGACCCTATGTTGGCTTAAGGTACTTAATCCTCAAGCCAACACAAGAGATATTGTTACTCCTGGTACCATTCAATAGGTTAAGAAAATAAAACTCAGAAAGCTTCAGAAACTTGCCTAGGGACAAATGGCCAGAGACAGAGATGGGATGGAACCTGAGTATGTTTCTTTCCAAAGTTTTCCTATCTTGATTCAATGTCTGAGAATGAAACTATCAAGTATCAAAGTTTAATGGATGAGGGGCAGAGATTTAGCTTTGTGGTTCCGGCGCCTGCCTGGCAAACACAAGGTCCTGAGTTTGATACCTGGAAACCACATACAACAATACCGGGCGTGGTGACTCACACGGACCAGCAATCAGTACCATATACCACAGTGCGGGGCGTGGTGGCTCATGGCTGTCATCCCAGCACTCGGGAGGCAGAGGCAAGAGAATTGCTGAGCTCGAGGCTTGCCTGGGCTCCATAGTGAGTTTAGGGCCAGCCTAAACTACAAAGCGAGACCGTCTCAACACCCCGCCCCCCAAAATATCTTTTTTTTTTTTTTTGAAACAGGGTCTCGCTTTGTAGTTCAGGCTGGCCCTGAGCTCACTATGTAGCCCAGACAAGCCTTGAACTCAGCAATCCTCTGTCTCTGCCTCCAGAGTGCTGGGATGACAGGTGTGAGCCATCACGCCCAGCACTGTGGTATGTGATGCTGATTGCTGGTTGATTGTTGGTGGGCGTGAGTAATCATGCCCACCATTGTATGTGATTACCAGGATGGAACTCAGGACCTTGCACTTGCGAGGCAGGCGCCGGAACCACTGAGCTAAATCTCCACCCACCCCAAAAATATCTTAATGAATGAGACATTTTGAGCCTATCCTTAGCATGATCTATGGATCTGCAGTGGGCAGGCTTGAGAACACTCAAACCTCTTGTAAGGATTTTAATTAGTATTAGCAAAATATGACTCAGGTGATACTTGGTTATGGGAGGGGCCTAATTAATAAGATAAATTTTTGTCCTTTTATAGAATATGACAAAAAAGTAGATTTTAGGTTAAAATATTTTAAATTCACATAATTAAAGGCAACATTATACAGTTAGATTTATATATCTTCAAGAAGTGTTACACATTTAATTTTTTTTTTGAGACAGGGTCTCACTTCGTAGTTCAGGCTGGCCCTGAGCTCACTATGGAGCCCAGGCAAGCCTCAGACTCACAGCAATCCTCCTGCCTCTGCCTCCCAAGTGCTGGGATTACAGGTGTGAGTCACCATACGCAGCATTGTGGTATATGGTACTGATTGCTGGTGGGCGTGAGTCACCACGCCCAGTATTGTTGTATGTGGTTAGCAGGGATTAAACCAGGGACCTTGTGCTTGCCAGGCAGGCGCCGGAACCTCAGAGCTAAACCTTGGGCCTTTGCATTGTATTTTTTAAAATTAACTATGTTTATAGCATTTCTAATTAGTAGACATAGATTTTTATTTCTAAGAGGGAAGGTTTTTAGAGCTACTGTTTGTGTTCATTTTTCAGAAGACACTTGTAAGTATAGTTAATCTTTACTTCCACTAGCTGAAGAAATATATAACTATAGTTGTTCTTATAGGCAGAATTTAGAGTTACATGACAAATAGGATACAAATCCTGCTGCCACCTCTTCATAGCTGCTTCCCTTTGGGTGACTTATTCTCTCATTATTTTAATTTCCTTTTTTTTTTTTTTTTCTTTTTGGAGACAGGGTCTCGCTTTGTAGTTCAGGCTGGCCCTGAGCTCACTATGGTGCCCAGGCAAGCCACCGCGAACTCAGCAATCCTCCCGTCTCTGCCTCCTGAGTGCTGGGATTACAGGCGTGAGCCACCACGCCCAGCATTATATGTGGTAACCAGGGATCGAACTCAGGTCCTTACGCTTGCGAGGCAGGAGCCGGAACCACTGAGCTAACCCTCCGGCCCTTAATTTCCTTATTTTAAAGGGGGATGGGGTGAAATAAGAAAAAGCAATTATGTACCAGGGTGTGGTGGCACACACATTAATCCCAGCACTCCAAATGCTCAGGCAGGAGGATCACTGCAAGTTCATAGTGAACTACATAGTGAGAATTTGTCTCAAAAAACGAAAGGGGGCTGGGCATGGTGGCTCACGCCTGTAATCCCAGCACTCAGGAGGCAGAGACAGGAGGATTGCTGAGTTTGAGGCTTGCCTGGGCACCATAGTGAGCTCAGGGCCAGCATGAACTACAAAGCGAGACCCTGTCTCAAAAAAAAAAAAAAAGAAAGGGGAGACCGGGGTTTTAGTTCAGTAGTTCTGGCATCTGCCTGGCACGCATAAAATCCCAAATTTGATCCCTAGTACCACATACCACAATGCTGGGTGTGGTGGCTCTTGCCTAGAATTCCAGCACTCGGTAGCCAGAGGCAGGAGGATTGCTGAGAGTTCAAGACTTGCCTGGGCTACATAGTGAGCTCAGGGCCAGCCTGAACTGCAAAGTGAGACCCTGTCTCAAAAAACTAAAAGAAAAAAAAAAGAACAAGAAAGAAAGAAAAAGAAAGAGAAAGAAAGAAAAAGAGAGAAAGAAAGAAAAAGAAAGAAAGAAAGAAAAAGAAAGAAAAAAAAGAAAGATGGAAGGAAGGAATTATTATGTATGGTGTTGTGGAAATTACACAAGTTAACAAAAAGAAAATTATAGGAGTTAATCCATGTAAAATTCACTTTAGAAAATCTGAAAATTACTAAAGAAATAGAATTAGAGAAAACCAGAAATCACCCAACCTTAGTAATTCAATGGATTGTGGCTAATATCAATGGTCCTCTTCTACAAATTAGAAAAGCTGGTCTTTTCTCAAGATGCTTATCTGCTAGCAGCCAGAAAATTGTGAGGCACATCCATTTGGAATGACACTTGGACATCAGGCGAAAGTCGAGGCTGTCTTGAGCAAGAGAGGGCATTTGGTCACCTGGCCTTTGGAGGTCAGTGTAGGATGTTTTCATTTCAAGGCTGCTACTGGTCATGTGCAGATGACAGGTTTGTACTTAAATTTTTCCCAATTTAGAATTTGCCTGGATTCACACAGGCACACAGAGGGTATGTGTTGAATAATGAATGAATGGAAAGGGGCAGTAGAGAGTGAAAAGGGAGACAGAAAGAGAATGATTTAGATAAATGATATACTAAATTATTGCCCAAAAGGATTATGTCAGTAGAGGCTATTTTAATTTGTGTTTCACTTAGATGAAAAATAATATCTTATTGAGCTGAGTGGCACTGCATGTGCCTTGCAAGTGCAAAGTCCTGAGTTCAATCCCTGGTACCAAAAATCAATAAATAAACAAAGAAGTGAAAAATAATATCACATGCTAGTGAGGACCCATAGTAACCCTATGGTTGTTCATGTTTTGACTATTGCTGGTCATGGTACACATCTGTAATCCCAGCACTCAAGAGGCTGAGGCAGGAGGACTGCCATGAATTCTAGGCTACCTTGGGCTACACAGTGAGTTCAAAGCCAGCTTGAACTATCACAGGACCTGGTCTTAGAAAACAAAAACAGGCAGAGATGTAGCTCAGTAGCACCACACTTGCCTGCAAACATAAGGTTCTGAGTTTGATTTCCAGTACCAAGAAAACAAAAATATAAACATGTGTTTTGACTATTTCTTGGGATCATATAAACTTGCATAAAAACTTGTATACACACACACACACACACACACACACATTTATTTATTTATTTATTTATTTATTTATTTATTTATTTATTTTTTGAGACAGGGTCTCTCTTTGTAGTTCAGCCTGGCCCTGAGCTCACTATGTAGCCCAGGCAAGCCTCGAACTCAGCAATCCTCCTGTCTCTGCCTCCCGAGTGCTGGGATTACAGGCATGAGCCACCACGCCCGGCACTGTGGTATGTGGTATGGATTGCTGGTGGGTGTGAGTCACCACGCCCAGCATTGTATGTGGTTACCAGGATGGAACTCAGGACCTTGCGCTTGCGAGGCAGGTGCTGGAACCACTGAGCTAAATCTCCGGACCATGTATAAATTTTTATATATTAAAGATATTGCCAGGCGTGGTGGCTCACACCTGTAATCCCAGCACTCGGGAGGCAGAGACAGGAGGATTGCTGAGTTCGAGGCTTGCCTGGGCTACATAGTGAGCTCAGAGCCAGTCTGACTACAAAGCGAGACCCTGTCTCAAAAAAAAAAGATATTAACCACTTATAAATTTTTTTCTTACAACTGCATATTTAGTCTGATTTTTATCTGTTATTCTTCTCTTCATATATGATTTTTACTTTTCATGAAGGGGAATTTATTCATATTTTGTTTTGTAATTGGTTCTATCACATTTAATCTATTAAATTACTATTCCCGGCAATAATGATAGTCATTTTTTTTTTGCTCTTTCATTCTGGATTTCTTTTTAAAATATGTGCATTTCCTTAATTCACCTGGAATTTATAAATGAGTTATTCTAATCCCATTTGTAGAATATATCTTGTCCTCAATTTCTGATGTTCCCTTATGGTGAAAATTCATGCACAAAAGATCTGTCTCTGAGCTATCTTCCTCCACTCCGTAAGGTTTTATACGCTAGCTTTCTTGACCTTTTGAAATCAGCCCAAAATTTAGGTGCAGCTGGAGAACGGTAAATGCCTTCCAGACTAAAGTGCCGCGTTATAAAAGCCTGGAAAAGATTTTTAGTTCGCTAAAAATGGCGGTGAGATGTAATAGTAATCAGATCACTCATTGTGTCATCACGGGGTAAGACTAAGGGAGACCTCTTTCTGCCTAACCCCTAAGATGAAGAAATGCAGAGAAAAAAGAAAATGTCCTGCAATCACAGTATGTTGTTCCCACAGGACAATGGTAACAGTGTGTCTGTTATTCAAAGAGGCGATCTAGATATTGACGAGATGTCCTGGAAGAATTTACCCATTAAGCCGAACTCTTTAGAAAGGTTGTTTACTTGGAGGTTCAGTAACAATGGAGGAATGGAGCTTGGGCAGCGAGCTGCGTTCCAAGGAGAGGGTGGAAGCAGCACGGCCACTGAGACACCTAGTGGTGAGGATCTTCACTGCACCGGAAAGTTCACCAGTTGGGCCCAACCAAGGACCACTTACTTTGAAGGCCTGGAGTAGGTGGGAGAATTTGGGGAGTCTCCATACTCTCCTTCCATCTTTTCTTTTCTGCCTCAAACAAAATAACTTCAGGTCTCTGTTGAGTGAGCAGAGCTTCAGAACCAAGTGCTGAGACATTCGGAAAATGAATAGCCTCAGCAAAATTGGGAGAGAGAACCATGAAGCTAATTTAGCACGGGCTGCCCTCGCGAGTCAGGGTCTCAAGCCCTGGGGTACAGCTGGAGATATAAATTTAGGTGATTCGTTTTCTTTAGAGGGTAGCAGGGTGTTTCATCAAGCGTATCACCTCTATCTGTTACTCTTCTAGGCCTCAGAAAAACTCGAACCAGAAGATAATTATAACTTTCATTTATTATAATGATAGTACTTGAATTCTAAATTCACCACATTCAAAGGGCTACAAGGTGAAGATTATTCCACATGCCATTCAGGGATGATAATTTACCCCCGTGTGAACTATAATATCTGGAATCCATCATTTATATCTTCAGTGACTCAGAAAAGATTAATGGATTTACTCATTTATTCATTCAAATACATATTGAGAATCTTACCCTTGGGCTATAGGGATTGGGTTTTAAAAGAGAGGGATCGCCCTCATGGTCTTACTTTTTTTTTTTTTTGCTTTTTGAGACAGGGTCTCGCTTTGTAGTTCAGGCTGGCCCTGAGCTCACTATGGTGCCCAGGCAAGCCACCGCGAACTCAGCAATCCTCCTGTCTCTGCCTCCCAAGTGCTGGGATTACAGGCGTGAGCCACCACGCCCAGCATTGTGGTATGCGGTGTTGATTGTTGGTGGGCGTGAGTCTCCACACCCAGCATTCTATGTGGTTATTGGGGATCGAACTCAGGACCTTGCGCTTGCGAGGCAGGCACCGGAACCACTGAGCTAACCCTCCAGCCCGGTCTTACATTTTTGAGTGTGCAGTTCACAAGTCTCTACAATCAAATAGGGTGTGTTCCAAAAATCTAAATACATGACTTGATTATGGCAAAGAATGCAAGAGGGGGGCCAAGGGCTCAGGGGGTTCCACTGCTGCCTCACACACATGAGGTCCTGAGCTGAATCCCTGTAGTGGTGGGAGGTGCAAGAGGGATAGAGAAGGCTGCAGACAAAGATTAGGAGTTTAGGAAGTTGTATTTCCTTTCTTGGAACATGAGAAGACAATGAGTTTATGTAAATTTTTTGTGGGGGGAGAGATGGGACTCTCATGTGCGGGCCTATCTGGCCTTAAATTCTTGAGCTTGTGTGATCCTCCTGCCTCAGTCTCCCACGTAATTGGGGCTACAAGTATATACTGCCACCACTGTGTGCCCATCAATGAGGAGTTTAAAAGTGGGGAGTCAAAGCACCAGATGTGTGGGGTTTTTTTTTGAGACAGGGTCTTGCTGTGCAATTCAGGCTGGCGCTGAGCTCACTATGTAGCCCAGGCAAGCCTTGAACTCTCAACAATCCTCCTGCCTCTGCCTCCTGAGTGCTGGGATGACAGGCATGAGCCACTGTGCTTGGCACTGTGGTATGTGGTACTGATTGCTGGTGGGTGTGACTTACTATGCCTGTCATCCCAGCACTGTGGAGGTTGAGGCAGGAGGATTGTTGTGAGTTCAAGGCCAGTCTGAACTACATAGCCTGTAAAATAAAGTTCAAGCTCTGCCTGAAAATAAAAACAAAATTAGGGGGCCAGGGGGCCGGAGATTTAGCTCAGTGGTTCTGGCACCTGCCTCACAAGCGCAAGGTCCTGAGTTCAATCCTGGAAACCACATACAATGCTGGGCACGGTGATTCACGCCCACCAGCAATCAATACCACATACCACAGTGCCGGGCGTGGTGACTCACGCCTGTCATCCTGGCACTCGGGAGGCAGAGGCAGGAGGATTGTTGAGTTCAAGGCTTGCCTGGGCTACATAGTGAGCTCAGGGCCAGCCTGAACTACAAAGCAAGACCCTGTCTCAAAAAAAAAAAAAAATTAGGGGGCCAGGGATTTAGCTCAGTGGTTCTAGCATCTGCCTTGCAATTGCAAGGTCCCAAATTCGATCCCTGGTACCACATACAACAGTGCTAGGTGTGCTGACTCATGCCTGTAATCCCAGCACTTGAGAGGCAGAGGCAGAAGGATTGCTTTGAGTTTAAGGTTTACCTGGCTACATATTGAGCTAGGGGCCGGTGCAATTTAATGTGAACAAAAAATTTCTTTTTTGAGAGGGTCTTGCTTACGTGGCTCAGGCTGGTCTTGAACTCATGATCTTCAGGAACTCAAGTGTGCACCATGCCCCACTGTTTTCCAAAAGGAATTTAAAGGAGGAAAGAATTACCCAGGTGTGGTGGGACATGCTTGTAATCCCAGAACTCTGAGAGGCTAAAGTAGATGGATCATGAACTTGAATCTAGCCTGAGCAACTTAGTGAGAACTATAAAGCAAGACCCTGTCTCCAAAAAAAAAAAAAAAAATAGGGCCAGAGATTTAGCTCAGTGGTTCCAGCACTTCCCTAGCAAGCACAGGGTCCCTGGTTCGATCCCTGGTAACCACATATAACAATAGCAGACATGGTGGTTCATTCCCACCGGCAATGAGTAACACATACCACAGTGCCAGGCCTGATGGCTCAAGCCTGTAATCCCAGCACTTGGGAGGCAGAGGCAGGAGGATTGTTGAGTTCAAGGCTTGCCTGGGCTACATAGTGAACTCAGGGCTAGCCTGAACTACAAAGCAAGATGCTGTGTCAAAAATAAATAAAACAAAAATTAACAGCTGGCCAGGCAGTGGGTGCTCCTGTAATTCCAGCTGCCCTGGAAGCTACAGCAGGAAGGTGGTGAGTTCAAGGCCAACACAGGCAATTTAGTAAAACCTCATCAAAGAAAAAAACAAAACAAAACAATAACTGAACTTAACCATACAGTGGAGAATCAAAGAGGAGGGAGCAGAGCAGAGTGTCAAAGAGCTAGAAATTTAGTCAGAGAGGGTGGGATTCAAATTCTAGCCTCATATTTATTACCTGTGTAATCCTGGTAAAAGTG
>PVIC010057944.1:0-10521 GCA_004025085.1 Thryonomys swinderianus
AGTCACCATGCCCAGCATTGTATGTGGTTACCGGGATCGAACTCAGGACCTTGGGCTTGCGAGGCAGGCGCCAGAACCACTGAGCTAAATCTCCGGCCCCTTTACTAATTGTATATAGAGCTTAAATTGTGTATTTATATTATGTGTTAAAATTCTTTAGTTTATCAAAGTCCGTTGAAATTTCTTTTCAGCCAGGCATGAGGGCTCACACCTGTAATCCCAGCACTTCGGAAGCAGAGGCAGGAAGATTGCTGAGTTCGAGGCTAGCCTGGGCTTCATAATGAGGTCAGGGTGAGCCTGAAGTATAAAGTGAGACCCTGTCTCCAAAAAAAAAAAAAATTTGCCTTTCAAAGCTGCTGAACTTTTCTTTTAAGGAAGTTTATGTGCCATGTGTACATATAACATTTGTTGTAGTGCTTTGAGTATTAAAATTGTTAATAAAGTTTGTGGTCTTATTATGTATTGAGAAAAAACTTATCAAACAAAATCGCATTTGCTGTGTGTATGTGTAAAGAATTTGTGTGTCTGCTTTTTTGCATTTTATGTTCATTGTTTAGGCAATATATTCTCCGTTAATATTTTAAATTTATATAGCACATTTTTGAAATTGTTAACTTTTTATAATAACTGCTTGTTGAAGCAGGATTGCTATACTGTAAAGAAGCCCTGTGTCTTGGCGGTCCTGAGCATGGCTGCTGAATCAGAAAGACCAGGGATTGAGTCCCAGCAGTGTCATGCCCACACAGCGCTCGCCAGGGTAACCTTCACAGGCCCTGGGTGTGACTTGAAATGTAACTAGGTTGATAATCTAATTTGAGAGTGAATTTAATTGTAATCTAGGTGTTTTATCTTTTGTGTTGTAGTTTTCTCATTGTACAGATGAGCTCATACATACACTTTTCATGGTTTTACAAATTAAATTCTAAAAAATATGCTTACTTAGTTTAGCATCACACCTAGAATAAATTATACTGCAGAAATGATAGCTATAATAACATATTTAATAAATTATTTTTCTCTTGAGGATTAATTTAAACTTGTTTCTTTTTATTTTCTTGCAGGGTTAATTTATGTTTGGAAACCAAGTGCAATATTAAAAAGAAATCACAGTACATTATTGGAAGCCATTTCTACTGATTTTGTTACATTTTTGAGCTTATGATTTGACTTGAATACTATCATGGGAGGAGCTGTGAGTGCTGGGGAAGATAATGATGACTTAATTGATAATCTTAAAGAGGCTCAGTATATCCGCACTGAAAGAGTGGAGCAAGCTTTCCGAGCGATTGATCGCGGGGATTACTATTTGGAAGGCTACAGAGACAACGCGTACAAAGACTTAGCCTGGAAGCATGGGAACATACACTTGTCAGCACCTTGCATTTATTCTGAAGTTATGGAAGCGCTGAAACTTCAACCAGGATTATCTTTTCTTAACCTGGGAAGTGGAACCGGATATTTAAGTACAATGGTGGGCTTAATTTTAGGTAATTTTATTTTTGTAAAATTCTACTTTAAAAGTAAGCTGAGTTTGTATTATTCTTCGTGATTTACAGGGTTGTAACTGTGTGTGTGGAATGTTTAACTGTGTATACTGAAGTAGTCATCTCCCTTCAACGTGGAAGCACAAAGTAGCAGGACCTTTTCCCTCCATGCTGGCTAGTCCTGCACAGTTGCAGGCTTATACTAGCTCTCGAACAACATGTTCTCCAGTTCTCAGTCATTGTCTAGACTTAAAGTTGAGCAGGTGGGAGGTGGGAAACTCAGGAGATTTAATCATCTCCAGGTAAAATGTTCTGTCTGCTGACACACAAGTTTGTCTCACTTTAAATGGAGATTGCAGGGTTTTTTTTAAAGTCTTCAGTAGAATGTAGGGGTGTGGCAAAACAAGAGATTGGAGAAGAGCACAGCAGTTTATGTTCCTTAGGACTTCAGTGTAACAGTTTGGTGCAGTGGTGCATGCTTATAATCCTAGCACTCTGGAAAGTTTAGGCCGGAAGATTGAAGGTTCAAGCCTGGCCTGGGAAACTTAGTAAGACTGTGTTAAAAAATAAGCGGGAACTGGAGATGCCCCTTAGTACAAAGGGATTGAGTGCAACCGCCATTACCGGGGATAAGATTTTTCAGCAAAAATAACCATGTCTTCTGTGCTAAACATAGTTTGTAGGCGGAGCGCACAGGAGTAATCAAAAGGGGAAAGATTTCTGCCCTTGAGTTTACTGAGGCATTGTCTAAGGTGCAGTACATGTAATAACTCATGCAGTCACACTGTTAATGCTTTGAAATATATAACTATATGAGCAGCCATATTGAGGCACACAGAGGTTATATTCACCTGAGAGCCCATAGCTAGGAAATACCAGTTGGCAAATAAGGAGTAAAGGTGGGGAAAGCGTGGATAAAGCAGAATCTTTTCTATGTGACAGCGGTGGCAAACCTTCCAGAGCTTTAAACAATACTGCAGCATGGCACAAGTGCCGTAGGTTCACCACTGCTGACATGAGACTTCACATCAGGGGGATGATGAATAGCAGCAAGGTTTGCTAAGTATTTTCGTCCAGCCACCACATTCACTGAGGCTTCTGTGTGGCGAGCCTAAGGGAGAGCACCGAGGTGCGTGGGTAGACTCTTGCCCTTGTGGGGAGAAGTGCTACCCTTATCTGAGTGATGGGTGCTAGGGAGTGATACATGCTCAGTTATAGGGATGTGATGATGGTTTCATTTAAAAGTGATGGGCGGCCGGGCATGGTGGCTCACGCCTGTAATCCCAGCACTCGGGAGGCAGAGGCAGGAGGATTGCTGAGTTCGAGGCTTGCCTGGGCTACATAGTGAGCTCAGGGCCAGCCTGAACTACAAAGCGAGACCCTGTCTCAAAAAAAAAAAAAAAAAAAGCGATGGGCGGTCCTTGAAGGGTTTTAAATAGGTAATGATATATCCGTGAGTAGGGTGACTGTGAGTCCTCATATGGAGATTAAATTATGCAGTCACAGCTTGTCACAGTTAGATTTTTATTTAATCTTTGGTCTTCTGAGACAAGGTCTCACTGTGTAGCCCAGGCTGGCCTTGCTGTGGTAATCCTCGTGCCTCAGCCTCTTGAGTGCTGAGATTACAGGCCTGCTCCACCATGCTTGACTAGCTTGTCACTTTTAAGGTAATTATCACAATGGAAACGTCGTTTTCCTATATGCTCACTAACCCCTGACTCCTTTACTAATGAAACCTACAATCTCATTTTAAAAAAAGGAGGAGGACAAGGGCTTTCTACAACTATGCTAATTCCTGACACATAATAACCAGTCAAAAATTATAGCAAATTATTAATCTTTTACCAGTCAAGAAAAATTTAGACTCTTACATTTAAATTGGATGTTTTTTGCCACACTGAGATGAGAGTTTTTCAGTGGGTTAGAACCAACAGATGCGTGGTCACACCTGTCACCAGAGGCTTGTCAAAAAGAGAATGTTTAGCTTTTGAGACTATCTGCAAGTTCAAGTCAAAGGGTGGATTGAGTAGGGAGCGATTCTGGTGTTAACAGTGGAAGTTTCACCTGGGGCCAGTGGCACTGCCTCTAATCAGAGCTCTGAGGCAGGAAGGTTGCAAATTTGAGTCCTATCTGGGCAACTTATGAGATCCTGTTTCAAAATTTTGAAAAAAACAAAACAAAAAGAGTCTGGGAATGTAGTTCAGTGGTAGGGCGCCCCTGAGTCCAGCCCCCATTACTGCTTCCTTTTCTCTCCTCAAAGGAAGTTGCTGTGCTTACATTTTGTCCCTGTACATAGTATTTTTTGACCAGCTTTGGCAGCTCGAGGCTGGAGTTCAGGCCCCAGCCTCAGAGCGCCTGTGTGTCCTGTCCTCTGCTCCTCTACTGCCTGCCACCTCTTGCTCGGGGGTCGGTTTCTTCACAGGCAGGGCTAAGGACGTGTGTTATAACCAGCCCTGCTTGCCCCAAAGTTGCTTCCAGGGACTCCTCGCCAGTAACACTCCCCAAGAGATTGCAGATAGCTGTGACCAGGCATACTTGGGCACAGACCTCAGACTTCATTGGACAAACTTGACTGTCTTAATCTGTAATCAGACGGCAGTGTGTGTGAAGAATCTTTAATGCGCTAGGTGTTTTTCCTGAGCAGGCTGACGGACTCAGGGGTCTAGTGCATAGAGGAGTGACCCCCCCAGTACTGTTCCAAGGGTATGTGTGAGTCTGTATCATGAAGATCAGCATGTAACTGTGCTCCTTGCACTTGGAGCTGCTCATTTGATGAGACAAATAAAAACATCTTAAAGATGGGAAGGCAAAGCCCAGCCTGTAACACTGGTTTTGTAGCTGACCTTGAGTCCACCACACTTCTGAGGAAGTTTCTTATCTGCCCTGTTCATTTCAGGTTTGTTTTTCTTGTGGGTTTGAGTCAAAGAGGGCAGAGAATTAAGAAAACCCTGTAGAAGTAGATGGAAGAAAGATGCTCACATGCACCCTTATCTGAGCCCCGTGGGTCACACCTGGCTGACTGCTTCACAGTTACCTTATTAACAGAAGTCCACTCACTCCATGGCTCCTGTCTGCTTTTCTTCCCAGGGCCTAGGACGAGGATCACAGGGCTTGCCATATGTGATAGGCCCCATCTGAGGTGTACTCAGTGGTGTGCTTTGGGGCGGTCCAGGCTGAAGCAGGGAGGTGGCTCTGGCTGGTTTGGCAACACACTTAAAGGGAGCATTTGTAAGTGAGGCATCCATTTCACTTTCAAAACACAAATGTAGCCGATAGATAGATAGGCTGTAATCAGCTCTTGTTCAGTGAGGGTCTGTTAGATTTTTCAGGAAATTTAATGTGATTAAAATCTACTTGAAACAGTTATCTATAAATTTCATTTTTCTTCCCAGACATCGAGCATGGATCATTCCAACTCTTGAAATCTCTCAATGACACATCTTGAGTTTCAAGTTGAAGATAAATTTGTGTTTTGCTCTTTTCTCAAGTGCCTTCTCAGAATTAAGGAATTTTGCAAAGAATTTAGTACCTAATTGAGTCTCCTCTCAGTGCTTCTCATTCTAAGAGGCTTCGTAAGTCTTGTGTTTTTATTTCCCAGAACTGAATGAAATGTCAGAACCATGGTAGCAAGTTATTCTGATAATATCTGACTTAGATTGGGATGATTCTTCTCCATTCTCTTTCTATTTGTGTAGGAATTCATTCCCTTTTTTCTTATATAGCCCATAATATAAAAATTATAGATTACTCATGAAATCTATAACATATAGATTCATCCAACTTCATGAGTTTTAGGGTTTTTTTGGTTCTTTGAGAGAGGGTCTCACTGTGTAGTTCAGATTGGCTTTGAACTTACCATGTAGAACAAACAGGCTGGCCTTGTGAAATCATGGTGATCCTCTTGCCTTGGACTCCGGACTGCTGGGGTTATAAGTGTGCACCACCACGCCTGGCTTAGTGTTCTCGTTCCTTGCTTAGTTCTCTAGTGACCAGGAGCGACTCTGCAGGGTTTTTCCAAATCATTCTAGACTGTGGATGGCACAGCCTCGGTATTACCACATTCATTCTAAAAGGGAAGTAGATGACAAGCAGGAAACTTACTGCCCCTTGGGTAGATTACTGCAAGAGCTGAATTACCGTGTGGCTTCTCTATTCTGTTTCTCTTTACCACAGACATTAAACGATCCTGCCGCTCACCTGCAGTGCCCTTGACCTCAAGTACTCTCCCTTTCCCACTAATGCATGCTCAGTCCACCAGCATTGGGGGTCAGGGCCGGGTCTCACGTGTTAGACAAATGCACTGCCGCTGAACTACACCTAGTCCTTCCACATGTCCTGCTGTTTCCATACCATGCCGTTTTTAAGTGTAAAATTCAGTGCTTTTTAGTAAATTTGTGGAGTTACACAAACATTACCGCCTCCGATGTGAAAACCCATCTCTTTGTGTTTTGTGGATTTCTCCTCTGGTTCTTTGAGATAAGTGAGATAATATCATGTGTAGTCTTGAATCTGAGTTCTTCCACTTAACTGTATTTTCAAGGTTGTTCCACGCTGTAACATGTATGAACCCTTTATTCCTTCTTATGGCTTGTATTGTGTTGAATAGGATTCCAGGTTTTGTTATCCACTCATCATATTTGAGTTAACATTTTTTGGCTATAAGGAATTATGCTGCTATGACCATTCGTATACAAGTCTTGTGTGGACATATTTTCTTTACCTTGAGACGGATTCTGAAGAGTGGCATTCCAGGGGTGTATTTAGGTTCGGTTTTTAAGACATGACACGTGTTTTTACAGTAGCTTCACTTTATATATATTTTATATTCTCACCGACACCGTGTGCAGTGCTAGTGGCTCCCCATGCTCAGTGCTGCGCTCCCCCATCTCAGCTCGTACTCTCATCCCCGAGCCACATTCCTGGCCCCCTCGGTGGATGTGGATCGTTACCTCCCTGTTGTTTTCATTTGACACTTTCAGCCTCTGTTCGTGTGCTGTAGTCACGTGTGTAGCCCCTGTGTGACATGTCTGTTAGGTGTGGAGCAGAGCAGAAAGTTAAAGCTGGCTGCTGCTGTGGTGCTTGCCGAGGTGGGGCGCAGCCAGGCTCTCTTCCCTGTCTTGTCTCAGCGGCCTTGCTGAGGCGGTGAGGACGTACACCCTGGGCGCCGGGGCCGAGAAGGTCTGCGTCCCACTGAGTCCTGAACGTGGCATCAGCTGGTTCATGGGGAAGCTTCAGACAAATCACTAACTTGGGTACATGTTTTCTTTTTAAAATAAAGAGACTTAACACTGATTAGCTTAGGACGTACGACTGTAATGTTTGATATACGTCTCTGTGTGTCACTGGACGGAGTCCAAGGAAGTTCCCGTAGCAATAACATGAAGAAAGTTGCTCCACCCTCAGGACTTTCAAAGCTAAACTGTCTCTGAACAAAGTTTTATTAGAGGCAATTAATTGTACTTTGACCCGGACTTTGTCTAAGATCTAATGAAAGAAATACAGGGAAAATTCTTTTTCCATTTTTTGCTTTATACAGACTGAAATTGTTGAGTCTCCAATTCAGTCTTCCTGTCCTTTTCCCACCCTGAAAAGTTTTCAACAAATTCTTCCTTCCTGTGTTTGCTTTTTTGGTAAAAGTTACTTTCACTTAATTAAGGCATAAACTTGCACCAGTCTCCCTCCCTCCCTCCCTCCCTCTCTCTCTCTCTCTCTCTCTCTCTCTCTCTCTCTCTCTCTCTCCCCCACTCCTTCTCCTCTTCCTCTCTTTCTCACTCTTTCTCTCTTTTGATGTGTTTTGAAATATTTTTGTCTTCCTCTTCATCTTTCATGGTTGTCCCATTCCATTTCTATGATAGCTTTAGAGTCCTGAGTACACTGCACATTTTCATAATATGGTAGATGTTTGGAAGGGCAATGATTTGAATTCAAAAGACAAATTTCTTTAGGAATAAATGAAAGGTATCTATTTAATTCTAATAGAGTACTATCAAACAGCCCAAAATAATAAACTAATTTTGAGCACATTGTATTTATCTATGAGATTTATTTCTGTGGAAAGCCTGAAATACTAATATCAGATAAAATGGTTTTGACAGACTGTTTTGCCAATATATTTTAAAATTAAAATGTGAAAAATATGTCTCTATGTACCTTATACATACCATTTGCTACTTAGTTGTGGGCCTTTTAAATTTGAGACCATAGCTTAATTCATTATTTACTTCCCTATTTAGACACCACACCAGCTGCCAAGAACACAGCCCTATGTAAGGTGTATCCTTTACCCTTCACGTTGTCTAATACTTAGTGTTGCTTACTAGCTGTTCTTCATTTAGTTCAATAAATTATTTATGGAATATTTATGTCACTGCCACTCTGCTGGCTCTGGATATCTTCAGGTACTTAAATTATGCAGTGGAACAAGGGAGCCAATGAAAATGGGTTTCTGAGAAAATAATTTCATTGGATAGAATTTGGATCAAAATCTGAAGTGATTTAAATTAGTTTTAAAACTCTTTTCTAATTGATCAAATTTATTCTTAGTTTATTGAATTCTTTCTGACATAAACTTAGTCTCTTTTGTAATGTTCCCGTGTACATATGAGGTACAGTCAGCCCTCAGTTTCTCTGGATGTAGTAAGCGTGAATATTAACAGCCCCTCAGATATATATATAAATGTGCTTTGAAGACATCCATTACTGATATTTGACGTGTTTTTACAAAGGATCTTGAGCCCATTTTTCTGTATTTTAAGCCAGTATTTCTATATCTTGTTTAAACCTATTTCCGAGATTCGTGTATAATAAGATGTAGTAGTGCTTTGTGTGTCCAGAGTCTGGGAGGAGCCTTAAGGATTGGCTTCACAAGGCCTTTCCCAAACCAAAAGAGCAGAAAGCAAGTCTCTGCTCTTTTTGGCTTCATAGTAGTGGAGCTGTCGAGATGCAGTAGAAGTTTTGATAGTGTTAGTTTTTAATATGCTTTTTTAGTGTCACACAGGATGCAAAATTAAGAAAATCAAAAATTTTGACAAGTAGCAGTAAATGAAAGCAATCTCTCTTAGTTACCCAGTTAATGATTATTTGACCATTTGCAAATTCTATTTTTCCCCTTTCCTTTATCTGTCTTGGCAGTATTTTATGTCTTTACACTCCATGCTATCCATTAGAAAAAAGAACGAAACCTAGTCCTGTCTACTTAATTTTACCATCCCAGATTATATCTAGTCATTTATAAATTTTCTTAAAGAAGCCTTATTTTATATGGCTGAAATTTATAATAAAATATTGCAGTTTACTGAAAGATTTTTTCTAAGTATATTTTAATTTATTTACACTATTAGTTTTCTGGAAACCAAATAACTGATTCATGTACTCCCCCTTGTGGTAAATACTCAGGATTAGCCCAAAATACTTTTTTGTAGTTGTGAAATCTTGATATTCCTTTACCATTCAGAAGAGAGATTTGGATATCCTGAAACAGACTTTTTAAAAGATTTAGATTGGACTTTGTCTAACAGTTAGCAGGATGGGGCTAGCGCTGCCGAGTCAGACACATGTTGAGATTACCTGAATGTAGCTGGGCCACCCAGGAGTCTGTTTTGTCTCTTTGGGGTTGGGCCCAGACATTGACAGTTTGAATGAAACAAAACTTAAGCCACTTGGCAAACTTAATTTAAGATCTACAGATTATTTATGTAGCTAGGATTATACTCTTCTATATCCAAACGTTTCTCTGTATGGGGCAGGCATGCGTAATTTTTTTTTTTTTTTTGAGACAGGGTCTTGCTTTGTAGTTCAGGCTGGCCCTTGAGCTCACTATGTAGCCCAGGCAAGTCTCAAACTCAACAATCCTCCTGTCTCTGCCTCCTGAGTGCTGGGATGACAGGCGTGAGCCACCACGCCTGGCACTGTGGTATACTGGTGGTGAGCATGAGTAGCCACACCCAGCATTGTATGTGGCTGGCTACTGGGGATCGAACTCAGGACCTTGCGCTTGCGAGGCAGGGGCCGGAACCACTGAGCTAAATCTCCAGCCCCCATGTGTAATTTCAAATAGTTTGCTACCTGACTTGTCTTTTACACTGTATGAAGCACTTACGTGATTTACAGGATCAGTCTTCAGAACAGTAACTGACTGGTTTTAGATTATACTCCTGTTAAGAGGAAGGACCGTGATTGGAGATCAAGACATCTGATCTTAAAGCCTCCTCTGTCATCACACCAATGCTTCAGACTGAGTCCTTACCTGAAGTGAGAGGCCTTGATTATTTTGTCCGTAGAGTTCTAGTTATGTATGGTGAAGTGTTTTTTGCCCATACCTTGTGCCGTGAATAAATTCGACACAAAAACACTGAAGACAGAGCTGCATTCAAATTCAGTGTGAAGTGCTCAGGTGTCCGTGGTCTGTCAGGCAGGCCCTCTCCAGCCACGCCGCACGGTCAGACTGTCGGCCATCACATGAGGTCGATGTAGATGTAAATAAATAGTTAACGCATTAACAGTTCTGCCGGAGCCAGCCGGACAAATCAGCGGGGTCGTGAAGTCGAGGGGCGCGGGTTAAGAAAAGACAAGAAGACAGGAAAATGGGCTCGGGAGGACCTCTCAGTCAATACTGAGCAGGCACCCATTTATTGAGCAGTTTGTATTTATACTTTTTCAGAGGGCCAACATGGCCTCAAAAATGGTTACATTTTTTCTTATAGGGGAAGAAAAACAGGAACAAAGCACCCAGGAAATCAGCACACAAACAGGAGAAGGATGTCAACTAGCATACACTTAATTAACTCTATTCGAATTTAGTCCTAACCTACACAGGGACAGGAAGGAAAACAAGATGTTGCCAGCTTGAGGAACAGAGGTCAGGGGGCCAAGTCAGAGGTCGTTTACCTTCTCAGTCAGGCCTCCCAATGCAGCGATCCAGAGGTCGCAGAGCATCTTGGGAGCTGGGCAGCACTGTTTGGCATAGTGCAGATCTCGCAACTGCTAGTTGGTGCAGCACCCAGTGCAGATCTCCAGGCCTGAAAAGTCTCCTCCAGCA
>PVIC010057945.1:0-10520 GCA_004025085.1 Thryonomys swinderianus
TTTTTTTGAGACAGGGTCTTGCTTTGTAGTTCAGGCTGGCCCTGAGCTCACTATGTAGCCCAGGCAAGCCTCGAACTCAGCAATCCTCCTGTCTCTGCCTCCCGAGTGCTGGGATTATAGGCGTGAGCCACCACGCCCAGCTATTATTCTTAATTCATAGACAAATTGAGGCACAGAGATGTTCAGTCAGTGACCCAAGGTCACACAGCTAAGTCAGGATTCACACAGAAGCCCTCTGGCTGCGTGGCTGTGTTCATGGCCACGATGTTATGTTACTCACTGTGTCTAGAATTTTACCTCCTAACCCACCTTCGAGAACGTGCTTGCTTAGCTGTGTGGGCCCAACATATGGGTGAGGTTTAAAATGGAGGCAAAAAGAACAAATTTGGTCCCATGTTTTGGTAGTAAAAAACCAAAGTGGGTGCAGTGAGCTGGGGCTCTCCCTCCGTGTCCACCTCCCGGGGCCCTGGTGGCCCTTTCACGCTGTCCTCTGGGTCTGTCCCCGCTGTGTTTGGAAGCGGAGTGCCCTCCCTGGCCTGTGCTTGTTCCCTTCCCGAGGCCTCCGGGGCTCTCCCACCCCACGCCCTCTGTCCGGCGTCTGGATCTCTCCGTGAGACTCTGGCACCTGACGAGGGTGCCTGCAGCTGGCAAGTCCCAGGTGTTACACACTGGGTGCCAGGCTCCAGCCAAGACACACAACACGTCTTCAGTTCCTCCTTCACTGCCCAGTCCCTACCCAGGTACACACTTCAGATCTATTCCTTCCTATATTGTTTTCCTCCTTCTTGGTTTGCCTGGCAAACTTCTATGCATCCTTTAAAACCCTGCCCAGGTGTTGCCCTTGGTGTGAAGCTATCCTTGACCTCTTCCAGGGGATGCTGATCTCTCTCTCCGTACGGCTGCTTGCAGTCTCTTGGGTCTGAATTTTTCCCTACCAGGTCATGTGTGCCCGGAGCCAGTTCATCTCCTGGGCCCTTGGCACAGGGCAGGTGCTTGCTGAGTGCTGGTTGAGCTACCCTAGGAAGGTAGGAGGTGGTGGAGAGGTCTCTGGGGACACACGGGACGCAAAAGGTGGTGTGGGAGATGGCCGGTGGGGACCTGCAGGGCAGTGGTGGGGGCTTCAGTAACCCCAGGAGGCGTAGGTGGGTGGAAGGGAGGGAAGCCTGGGACCACATGCCTGAGGCTGAGTCCGGGCCCCTCAGTGGCTGCAGCCAGCTCAGGACGGCTCTGAAGAGCCCGCTGGTGAATTTTCAGTGGTTTTGTGAGGTCACTGTCAGACCAGGCGTGGTGGCACACACCTGTAATCCCAGCACCCTGCAAGGCCGAAGCAGGAGGATTACAAGTCCAAGGCCAGTTTGAAATTTAGTTACTTGCTGAAGGAGGAGGCTGGGGATGGACCTTAGAAGGCCCAGTTTCAATCGCCAGTACCAGAAAAAAAAAAACATGAAGGTCAAAGGCCATAAATACTGCAAGCTCATCATTTCCTTGAGCCGTCCTACGTCGTATGGTGTGTGCGTGCTGTACCTGGGGAGGGGCATACCTCAGCTGGGCCGCCAGCGCCTTGAGCCCCCGCCTGGGACAACCTGAGGCCACATCCCCCTGGCAGGGCAGGGCAGTGAGGAGGCCGCAGGGAGCCAGGAGGTCGGGGAGCCAGTGTGACTGGAGGCAGGTGGGCTGCAGTGGACCCCGAGGTCATCACTGTCCTCCAAGCACAAGCCTCGCAGTGGCTGCACCGTGAAGGGGTGAGCCCCTCCGGCCTTGGTGTCTGAGGCTGTGTCCCAGGCCACACCCCGGAGTGCTGGAGCTGGGTCACCTTGGCTTCATCACCTGTTTCCCGGGAGAATGCGAGGCTGAGTCGTTGGGTCTGCAGCCCCGAGAGACCCAGGACAGAGCCCCCGTGGCTTCTAAGGAGACGACTCCTTGGGTCCTAGCCGGGCAGGGCGTGAGCCCCTTAATGGCTTAGACACTGCTTAGCGACGGCTCAGGGCTCCTGTGCCCGGCTCCCCGCCGGCCTCCCTTACAGTGCTAGGTGGGCAGGAGTTTTAGAGCCTGATAAGGCCGCATCCACATGTCCGACTACCGGGGCTCATTTTGTGCTTCAAACCCCTGGTCTGTAGACAGAAGGACTCAGAAATCTCAGAGCCTGCCCGGAGCTGATGTACCTGTCAATCTACAGTGCATGGCCAGACCTGGAGATATTTTAATAATGTTGAGATGTAAACTACATACACTTTGGGAACGTTTGCGTGTGAGACTGAATTGCTGGTGGGCCGTGTGTACGGCTGAACGGGTGGTCTGCTGCCCAGGCTGCCTGGACCGGGGTGCGGAGAGGCCTGAACCTGGCTTTTCTTTCTTTCTCTCTTTCTTTAAATGGTTTATAATTCCATTTTTGTACAAAAAACATGCCTGAAACCTTGCCAGTTGACTCAGGGGAGTGTAGCCACAGGGGAGATGCTTTATCAAACCTGGTGTCTAAGAACAGACCAACTTTTTTGCACTTCTGTTCAGCTGTTTTGAAAAGTACCATGTGTCCCCAGTATTATCTTTTCCTAGTGAAGGAACAAGGACGGGGAGGAAGAGGCCAGTGACAACCCCAGGCCCGTTCGCTGCTGTTGCTTCCTTCCAGTCAGAGATCTGTGGGTGTGAGGAATCACACTTCCCCGAGCTACAGTGGCTGTGATGCGGGAATCCAACTCTTGATCTGTTCTGATGGTGTCGCAGACTTTTTTTTTTTTTTTTTTTTTTGAGACGGTCTCACTTTGTAATTCAGGCTAGCTCTGAGCTCACTATGTAGTCCAGGCAAGCCTCGAACTCAGCAATCCTCCTGTCTCTGCCTCCCGAGTGCTGGGATTACAGGCGTGAGCCACCACGCCCGGCATTGTGGTATGCGGTATTGATTGTTGGTGGGCGTGAGTCACCACGCCCAGCATTGTATATGGTTACCGGGGATCGAACTCAGGACCTTGCGCTTGTGAGGCAGGCGCCGGAACCACTGAGCTAACAACCCTCCAGCCTCTCGATGCGCCTCGGGTGCATCCCCTGCCAGCCCTACACCTCGGAGTGAGGGCCCCCAGCATTGTGGCACTGTAGATGGCGGCAGTGGCACCCACCGTCCATGGCTGGGGTGCGAGTTTTCAAGTGTCTGTGGATGTGGCCTACGGGAAACTGCAGCCCAGCTGCCTGTGAGCGTGACAGGGCCTTGGCCTTGACCTTCCCACTGTCCTTCCCAGCTTTGCCTCCAGCCATGGTCTCTGCCGACCCTGCCTGCGCTTGGCCGGCCGAGCGCCCACCACAGCCTTGTGCTGCCACAGCGGCCGGAGCTCTGAACCTAGCTATTCTAGTTCGCAGCAAGGCGCACACAGGAGGAGGAGAGGGAGGTGAGACTCCAAGGTGTCGGAAACCCGAAGGGCTGAGAAGCCCAGCCCCAGCTCACTCCCTGGAGCAAGCCCTGACTAGCGGGGCGCGTGCACAGGTCCCTGCAGCCGACATCCAGAGCCTGGCGACTCCTCCGAAGGCCTTCGGTGCTGTGTAACTGGAGGGCTGAGAGGGGCCTCACGGCCCTCCAGAGGTTAGGGCAGTGAGGGACACTCACCCTGCTCTTGCCGCTGATAACCCAGGACCCCAGAGAGCGAGCTGTTGGGGCCTGTGTGCCCAGACACCTGAGAGGCCCTCGCAAGGGCCTGTTGCAGGGAGAAGCCGAGGTCCCTGGGCTCAAAGGGCCTCTGGGAGGGGGTCTTGGGGGTCACTGTCATGTAGCGACTTGGGTGCTGGGAAGGGGTCCTTCCCGTGCTGCGCTGTGAGTTCACCTGAGGAGCCCGAGGCGAATCCAGCCAGGGCCCCTGACGTAGCTCAGAAAGCCCAGGGGACTAGAAAACCCTCCATTTCTTTCCAGACCAGCCCTCCTGACCTTTGTCCTGCCCTTGAACACGATCTAAGGGGACTCTCCCTCGGACCCCAGGCTCAGACAGGGGTGCGCAGCCCCCGAGAAGAGTGTGTGGGTGAAGAGGCCGCCAAGCCCCGACCCCAGGACAGCTCGCGGAGGCCTGGGCGGCCGGACGCCCGAGGGGGACCGTCCCCACACAGGGAGAAGGAGCGGAAGCGCGGCCGCAGGCCTCTGCGGAGTGCGCTCGGGGCGTGAGCTCGGAGGGCCGTCATGGCGAGCCTGCGTGGGTGGAGGCTGGAGGGCCACCGTGGTCTGCCTGGTGTCGTCGCGCAGCGCCGGGCTTGGGTTCGGGTCTTTGCTCACTCAGCCCCATGCCTGACCAGCGGAACAGTCCGCGGAGCAGACCTTGCCGGCTCTGCACGGCGGCACCTGCACCCGGGCCAGAGGGCTCCCGGCTCCCAGGAAATGCCGCAGTGCGGTCCTGCCTGCCGGGCTCCTCGGCCCTAGAGCCCTCCGGGCCGGCAGCTTCGTGGGGCGTTAATGGTAACAAAATAGCTCACGTGGTCGGGTGGTGGATGTCTTACTTGAATCTATAAATGTAGGTGTCTAAAAAACGTATTTTACAACATCAAGACCTTATACTGAATATTTTTATTATGAGGCGAAGTGTCACCTGGGATCAGAGCAGAAAGTAGGACCTCCCGCAGCAGGAGACAGGTCGGTCTGTCGGCAGGTGGGGGCAGTGGCAGGGCACAGCCAGGGAGGGTTCCAGAGCTTGGGGGATGAGCAGGGGCAGCAGTGGGCGCCCCAGAGCCCAGACACCTGGCCCTGGAAGCTGGGGCCCTCCCGGAGGGCGGGTGCAGCTGGGGTCCTACAGGGGTTTGGGCAGTCCCCTACCTGAAGCCTTTCTCAGCAAGAGCTCTGGATTCCGCTTCTGGCACTGGGCCATGGGGGCCAGACCAGAGGCTGTGCCATGACAGCTGCCTCAGCTACTCCAGGCTAAACTGGCACCTCCATTCTGGGCTTTTCCCGTCTCTCATTTCTGCCTCTCTCATTCTAGAACCGTTTCTTACTGTCTCTTTCCTGCTACAAATGATAACAGTGATAGCGGCTAACATCTGCCGAGTGACCACTGTGCTCAGTGCTTCTAGGGGCCACTCCTGCAGGTCCTTCTGTTTTGAAGACACCCCGGGATGCCTGGACACTCTGGGGGTTGGCATGTGGGGGACCCCCTCAAGAAGGCAGAACATTGGTGCTGGGAAGAACTCCAGAGGCTCACTGGCTCCAGTGCCCCCATTTTACAGACAGGAAAACTGAGGCCCTGACAGAGGAGGAGAGCCTTGGAGACAGTTTGGCATCTCTGGAGCAAAGCTCAGGCCAGGGTAGGCCTTTGGGCAGAGGCACAGTTTATCTCCCCACCTCTCTGTGTGGAAGTGCCACGTACTCTGGGCGCCCACAGGGTCCCTTCCACCTGGTGATTCTGAGGACTGGAGCCATAAGCTTTGGGGCCGAGTGATACAGGTCACAGATGTGAAATCCCAGGGGCACAGTGGGCACCTGGGCAAGAGCGGAAGAGGGGGCTGCACGAGCCAGAGAGGGACCAGAGGAGGGCAGGGCTGACCAATGGAAATAATTCTGTGAAATGTGAAAACAAGTGAAAAGTCGAAAACGTTTCACTAGATGGAAACCGGAAGATGGAAGATGGCGAGCTGTGCCCCACTAGGCAGTCTTTCTGCACGGTTCTCTGCTCTCCGCTGCTGTGCAGCCCCGGCCCTCAGGCTCGTCTCCTGGGCCGTCTCTGTGGGCTGTGCGCCATCGGGTGGCTGGGCTGCGGTGGCAGGATGGGTGTGGCGTGGCGGGCCCGGGCCTGGTCTCCGCTTCACCTTGATTTTAGTGGTATCTCAGCGCAGAAATGGACACGTCGCCCCGCTGCCAGCCCCGTGGCTGCTGCAGGCAGCTTCTGCCTAGTGCAGCTCACATCCGAGGCCGGTGCCTGACTGAGCATGAGGCCAGAGCCGGGGCCTGGCAGGGTCACTGTGGCTGTGACAGAGGGAGCGTCCTCCTCTTCCTCCTCCTCCTCCTCTTCCTCCTCCTCCTCCTCCTCCTCCTCCTCCTGGACCAGCGCTGGGAGAGCCCACGGGGCACAGCCCTACGCAGTGTGGAGAAAGCCAGGCTGGTGTGAGATCCGCTGGCAACTCGGACTGACTGTCCCTTGCTGTGTAGCTTAGAGCACATTGCCTAACCTTCCTGTGCCTCAAGACCTATCTGCAAAATGAGAATAACCAGGGTGATCCTTTACAGGGCACAACAGGGTTCCATAGAACAAGTTAGGTGGTTGTGAAAGAGAAAAACTGTAAATTAATTTTAAAGTCTACTGAACTGTGAGTTTATAGTATGTTTTTCCAAGTAAGGAAGATGAAGTGTATGAAGATTATGATAAAGGGGATCAAGAAATGTTTTGGGTCAGGTGTCAGTATGTGCTTATAATCCTAGCCCTGGAGGCTGAGGCAGGAAGATCTCTGGCCTGGATTACATAAGAGGAGAGAGCCTGTCTCTAGAAAGAACAGGCCCGAACAGAAGAGATGTTCGGGTGATAAGAGGCCTCACAGCTTTTCAGACTGATGTGGATGAGTAGGCATCATGCAGTAGAATTTTTTTTTTTTTTTTAGGTTTTTGAGACAGGGTCTCACTTTGCAGTTCAGGCTGGCCCTGAATTCACTGTGTATCCCAGGCTGGCCTTGAACTCATGATAATCCTCCTGCCTCGGCCTCCCGAGACTGGGATGACAGGCATGAGCCACCATGCCTGGCAGAATTTTTAAGTACAGAAAACTGAGCAGTGAGCACAGTAGAACCACATTTGTGGCTTTTTCAGCTCCAGATACTGGAGGAATGTCTGGAACTTTCTGGGAGAGACAGAACCGCTGCTGACCTACCTGTAGGGAGTGGGCTTGGGGATCCTGGTGTTCAGTGAGACTTTGCTTTGAGCTCTTCTGTTGGGATCATGCCTAAATGTTCTACAACAAACCAGGCTTAATTTATAATTTTTTTTTTTTTTTGAGACAGGGTCTCGCTTTGTAGTTCAGGCTGGCTCTGAGCTCACTATGTAGCCTAGGCAAACTTTGAACTCAGCAATCCTCCTGTTTCTGCCTCCTGAGTGCTGGGATTACAGGTGTGAGCCACCACGCCCGGCACTGTGGTATGTGATATTGATTGTTGGTGGGCGTGAGTCTCCATGCCCAGCATTATATGTGGTTACCGGGGATCGAACTCAGGACCTTAACGCTTGTGAGGCAGGCGCTGGAACCACTGAGCTAACCCTGTGGCCCATTAATTTATAAATTTTAAAAAGTCACTCTAGCACTCTGGAAGCTGAATCAGGATGACCAGAAATTCAAATCCAGCATGGGCAACTTAACTAACTTAGCAAGCCCCTGTCTCAAAGTAAAGTTAAACAAAGAACTGGGAGGTATCTCCGTGCGGAGGCCCCGGGCTCAGTCTCCTGTAACGCAAAAGCGAAAAAAGAAAACGGAAACCAATCAAGCCAGCCAAGTGCATGCGAGCAAGAAAGCGAAACAGATAAACCCTTCTGAGAAAAATGCCAGACCACAGGGGTCCTTATGCAAACCTGGCAGCCAGCACTCGGCGGTTCCGTCCTCTGCCAGTCCCTGCCAGCAGCCGCACCCCGCCCCGCCGCGGGGGCTTGGGCTGAAGGCTTGGTCTTCCAAGCACTGGTGACGGCCCTGGTGGGGGCTCCTCCCCGCGGTGAAGGCCGCTACCCTGCCCGGTTCACTCCACGCCTGTGGAGGACAGAGACTGCTGAGAGGGTGGCTGCTCACCTGCCTGGAAGCCATTAATCTTGTGTCTCCAGGGCTCGTCCGCCTACGCCAGCCACCCTGGCACGGATGGATGTGGGAAAGGACAGGAGGGGGCCCTGGGCTTCTCTCCACTTAGACCATGACCCTGGGAAACACCATCTGGCTCTTCTGCGTCTTCTGACACCAGTTCCCCAGGTAGAGAGACGGGAGAGAAAGCTGCGCCAGGTGACTTTATTGTTACTCCTTGGGATTCAAGGTCACAGTCAGCTGTGCACCTTCAGAGGCTGAGCTTGGGGCCTGGGACCTCCCTGTCCTAGAGGTGTCTACAGGGGGCTTGCAGAGGTGACCCAGGACAGCAAGGTGGCCAGGACACCATTTACTGCTCCCGGCAGGCCAGGCCCGCAGCCGGCCAGCCTGCGGAACTGGCTCCTGGCTCTGAATTCTTCACTGCACACGATGCCACGGGGCTCTGTGATGCACGCAGCTTTAATCCCGGCTTTAATCACAGACCCATGTCTCCTTTAAAGGCTGGGGTTGCTGGCCTTAGAGGAATTCCAAAATCGAGTCACCAGGGCAAAATCGGGGCAAAAATTGGGACAAATCAGTTTGAAGTCAAAGAGAAGGTCTTTGGTTAAACTGGCTGTTTGGCGTTCAGATAGGAACTATCTTCGGAGGAGTGAGCCACCCATCACTAGAAAGATGCAAATGGAAAGGGATATGCTGGGGATATCCCCTTATCCCTCTCATAGTGACGAAAGAAAGTGAGAGTGGCTCAGAGGCGGTTGGCCAGGCAGAAGGGACACAAGTCTGGGTACGGGGAGCGGCACTGGGCGTTACACTTGTGCCAGTCATTCAAGACTGGAGATGCATATGCCTATCGGGTCCTTGCACCAGCCCTGGGAGGCAGAAGCCTCTGTGCATCTCATTTTAATGTCCTGGCTCCGAGGCCCAGAGAGGCTGTGGGCCATCTGAGGCGACCTGCGGGGCCCAGGCCTGCATCTGTTCGACTCGGTGTCCCGTGTCCACTCGGGTCAGGCTCTGCTCTTTGTGGTGGGACGTGAGGAACATAATGGACACAGTTGACTTGGAGTGTGCCGGATTATTTAGTCCTTGTATTCCCCATGTGGATCCTGGGGCCTGGAGTGTCTTGCAGAAACAGCAAGTTGGGGACCAGAGTCACCCCCAGATCCCTCTGTGTCTCCTGGTTCCAGTCGGCCTTTTTTGCAAAGAACAAACATGGTCCTCTGGCAGGGAATGGTCCCCGTGGCTGTGTGGCCTCTTGGTCCTTTAAATCATGCACACGTCTTTATTGATATAAACAGACGCCTCGCCTTTGGCTTTCCAGCAGGAAGCTCGCTTGCGGGGGAGGCTGAGGGCTCTCTGAAGCTCTGATCTTGGACAGGGCCCTTCGCCTCTGATTCCAGAGCTCTCATTGACATCCTGGGGCTCGTGGTGTCCAGCTCTTGGGGCAGATGAGAGAGCAGGTGGGGCCGGCATCAGCAGAGGGGAGATGTGCGTCCTCGGTGCCAGGACCCAGCAGCACCCAGTTCTCCCTCTATGTTACGCCTTCCGACTCTGCATTGTCTTTGAATGTCCTCGCTGGTGGCGAGTCCCCTTCCTGTGGGGTGGATTGGATTTTTAACGCAGCCAAGGTCATCTGAAGGCAAGTCGCAGAAGTTAGCGGGTTTTGCTTACGAAGAAAATGAGGCTGTGACTCTATTGCTCACTGGATTTGGCCCCAAGAGGAGCTCCGAGAGCACTGTGACCCCAGGCGGCCTCACTGGGACTGGGAGGAGATGCCCAAGGTGACCGTGTGGAAGAGGACAGCACTCACCACGTGTATAAATATCATCTGGTCACAATGGTGCTCCTGACTTCACAGTCACACCTGGCTGCTCCTGACCAGCTGTCCCTGCTTTGTGGAGCCAACTTGGTGGGAGTTCACGTAGACGCCCAGGGGAACTTGGGTAATCGTGACAGCCACGGGTCAGGCCCAGCCCCTGCTCCATGCAGAATAAATAATGACCTGGAAGATCCCCAGCAGAGCCCATGCTGCTTTGGCCAGGAGGACCCAGGGAGCCAGGGCACGGGGTGCCTAGCTGGGGCAGAGGCAAAGAAGGACGCACAGTCTGTCCTGCTCCAGGGACATCATTTACTCTTGAGAATCAGCCTGGCAATGGGAGCCATCAGAGTGGGTGCAGCTTTCCCCAGTTCCTGCACTGCCATCCTGTGGCCTGGCACTGGAGATTGAATGAGGGCTTCGTACGCACTAGGCAAGCACTGTACCATGGAGCTGTCCTGAACTCTGCTCAGTTGAATGTGTTATGAAACAGTGATTATACCAGGGCCCGTTTCCCCTTTAATGTCTTGCCCGAGAAGCAGGCCTGTGTTTGTCCCCGAGTCAGGTGACATCCTGCGAGATTGAAAGACTCCTGGGACCCAGAAACTGGAAGCCAGCTGCCCCCAAACTGGACCTTAAGGCTCTGTAGGGGACCTCAGGGCGAAAGCAAAGCCCCAGGAATGAGTGTCCATGTTTGGCGGGCTCCAGGAAGTCTCCTCGTCCCTTGGGGCCGGCCCTTCTTACCACTCAGAGGACCTGAGGAGTCCCTTTCTGAGTTGGCTGAGGTGTGGGCAGGCATAGTGCCTCTCCCTGAGCTCTGGCCGCCTGCAGGCAGCACCCAGTGGAGAAAGGTCCCTCCCCCTTTGTTGTCTGTGATTGGTCCAGGCAACTGAGCCCAGTGCAACCGGGAAGTCCATGGTATCCATGTGGGAGGGCTAAGAGGAGAAAGAGGAAGAAGGAACATGACAGGAACCCAACAC
>PVIC010057946.1:0-10518 GCA_004025085.1 Thryonomys swinderianus
TATGGCACTCTCTTTTCAAAACAACCACAAGCATTACTGCCCAGCATGGTTTAGAAAAAGCAGCCCTTGAAATTGTTCCTCTAAATGAAATCCTTGAAAATAGTGAGTAGCTGTAAATGGTTTTATCTATAGAAAACCATCTATTCTTAAGAGAAAAAGATGAAACATTCATTTCTCTCTTCCCTTTGTTTTTAAATAAGTTTTCATAAATTGTAGAAGGTTAATCATTACAATCAAATACTCTTTAATTTGACTTAAATATCAAATTTGAGTAATGAACACACACCATACAACATACATTCTAATGATAGAACAAAGAAATAAAATATCTAAGGCCCACGATAGCTACATCAATTTTCCATTAAAAGCTTAGAATTTAGCTAATCTCATTTAGTAATAACCTAATTAGTGAAAGTAAGGAAATAATAACATTCATTAATCTATTATCTTTTTATATAAATGTATAATGAAATTCATTTACAGCTGTAAGAATACAGGTTATAAATTACTTTGATAATGTATTAACACAGTGAGAAACTCAATTTAACTGTAAGTACATACTTCCACCCTGAAATTGTTCAAACTCCATTCATCGAGTTTTTCCATCAATATTCATTGTCAGTAGGAAAAGGGGGGTGTCTGTGAAGAAGAAAAATCAGACAGGGTGGAGATTAGAGGTAAGACAGAAAGATTTTTTTTTTTTGAGACAGGGTCTGGCTTTGTAGTTCAGGCTATCCCTGAGCTCACTATGTAGCCCAGGCAAGCCTCAAACTCAGCAATCCTCCTGCCTCTGCCTCCCAAGTGCTGGGATGACAGGCGTGAGCCACCACGCCCAGCAAGAACTTTTCATATTAGATCCTTCACCAAATTTTCACATATCTAACAAAAAATAAGTTGCATCCCACATAGCATAATGGTAATCACATCTAATAATGGTTCTAGCCTTCGGTTTCAGTCAGACATTAAGAAAAAATAATTATTGATCATACTTTTATTTTTCCACTTATTATAGTTCTATTTAAACCCATCTTTTTCCTCTCATCTGCCTTCTTTGCATTTATGTTTCAGGATAACAATTTCATGCTACAAAATCTTCAACGTGCCCCAGTGGTTTCCTGAATTTTCCCTAGTAACAATTCATGTTGTCTCTAAAAAATGCAAAGACCAGTGTGTCAGCCCATATGCTACAGTTCACTTTATTTTCTCAAAAATATTTCCAGAAAAGCCACAGGAATTTAATTTCAATATAGACTAAAATAATCCCCCTTACCTACCTTCTAAATATTTTCATGACTTAAGAATAGAGGACAGAAGAAAAGGAATTTTAACACTGGAATTCTAAGTTGAAGACAGGTGGGTTTTGGTTTGTTTTTTGTTTGGTTGACACATAACAAAGCCTGGGAACGTGGCATGTGTCTCCTGCACTGCAAGATCCCAGGCAAAGAACCATAATGAACCTTTGCTTTGATGAGCCATAAAAGGAAAACGATTGTCACAAAGAGTCTATGGAATAGAACCAAGGGGCCTATATCCATATATAAATTGTTTAAATATTCATGGTTTCAACAGTCATACAAAGTTTTCATTATACTTTAAATATTCAGTATTTTCATTTATTTAAAAAATTTCCAAATTGTCTAATAAGACTAAAGTTCCAGATGCCACATTGCTGTGTTGTTCAGCAGAGCAACACCTGCTCCAAAGTGTCCATAAAGAAGTCTGAGTTGCATGAACAAAAGTGATGTTTGGATGAGGTTTAGTAAATAAGGAAGAGATTAAATGAATGATATAATGAAGTGAAAGAATTTTTAACACCATACTACAGCTTGTACTCAAAATGGCATTTAGTATATACATCAAAAATCTGCCTTTCTGTTTGGAAATCCTCAGAGAGGGAGATCATGTATCTCCTTATGTCAATAATGACAGTAATTGGGGCATTATGTAGACCTAAATATTTTCTTTCTCGCTCAAGCCCTAAGTGATCTACTTCTGTAAGTAGCCGAATTGCACTGTGGGAACAACTATTAACATTTCTACATTGTCACCTGCCCCTCGTCAATTTACAAGTCAAAGGAAAGCAAATTTTGTTTAGAAAAAGTTGATGTATAATCTGAACTGGACAAGGTCTGAGAGATAAAAGCAGTAAAAACAAGAAGAGATTGGAAACTACATGTGCAATACCTCTTCATGACCCAAGGGACAGGAACTAAGGCGTTGTCCAATCCAAGGTTATGCAGAAGATAAAAACCACACACACACACACACACACACACACACACACCAAATAAGAAGCAGATCCAGGACTTTGAGTCTCCTGTTCTTACTGCATGAATAGTCTCACCATCATTAAAGTTCTTTTCCATTCAGGCTACACAGAGCCCTGTGGGATTCATTCCCCCTTGCGCGGGCTGCTGAGCTGAGCCATCCATTTCTATTGGCCCTATTGATTAGGCATCTGCTTCCTCCGTGAGGATGGCTTGCTCTTGTGGAACCGTGTTGAGCAGCTGTTGCAGTTCAGATGAGCGTTGACAGGATGAAAATTAAATTAACACCCAATAACATTTTCACACCTGGTCCAACAACTGCAGTATCATTGAATTTCACCTTTTCGAAATTGCTTTGGGAGTAAATTCATCCTTACTTTGACTTTGACCTGAGGAGACATTCCTATAATTTTGCCATGAAAGAGTCTCCCTTGACTGTTCATTTATAAAGTCCATGAACTTCCCTCAGATCCACGTTCAGAGTCTGCAGAGTCAGACTGGAAGACACACAGAAGAGATGCCCAATGGGAAACTCTTGAGGGGAGCTAACAAGTAAACAACAACAAAAGACATTAGCCAAAGAGGAGGATGTTCTGGAGACAAGCCGGACCAATAGACAAAAAACCATCTTCACAGGGAAAGTCAAACTGGCAGCACTCTGGAGGCTGAGGCAGAGGGACTGTATTAATGTCACAGTAGATCTGGGCTACAAAGTGACTTCAAGACCAGCTTGAACTAAATAGTGAGAACTTCTCGAAGAACAAACCAAAACATGGGGATTTTACACATTTGTGACCTCCGGTTTCTTGACTGACTTGCGAAGAATGTTGAAAAGAGGATGTAAAACAATCTCTTTAACCCTATCAACT
The DNA here is from genome assembly GCA_004025085.1 of Thryonomys swinderianus. NCBI lineage: Eukaryota > Metazoa > Chordata > Mammalia > Rodentia > Thryonomyidae > Thryonomys > Thryonomys swinderianus. The sequence goes on from PVIC010057946.1 coordinate 3,137, forward strand.
CTGAAGTTGTATTACCTGGTTTTAAACATAAAATTTACTTAATCCCTGAATAGGTAACATTAAGTGAGATACTTAAATCATGAAGCCTACATTTCTTCATAAAACCTAACTAATGAAAGCACCTGTTTCACCAAGCAATTTTAAGGAGTGTACAATCCATGTAAAACTCTGAAAATATTAGGGTCTGACAGGGATTAACATACATTTAGTCCTAAGTCTTCAGTGTCACTGTGCTCTAGTTTCAGAATTATTTCCTTTCATTTTACTGTGAAGTAATAGAACTAATATTGCTATTTTTTCAGAAGGTAATATATTTGAATTTTCAGAAAATATACTTTGGGAAATGTGTTGAAATTTATGGAAAAGAAGAATAGTTGATTTGAATGGAATTTCCCTATCTCAAAAAGTGAAAGCCATCATATTACAGTGATACATGCATACTCACGTACAAAGCAGCACAATTTATAAAAACTACATCATAGAAATGTCTTGTACTTCCATTAACAGATAACTGAATAAAGAAAATTTTATTTTCATACAAAATGGAGGACTACTGTGCTATAAGGGAAGATACATTGAAGCCACTGGCAGAAAAATGGGTGCACTTTGAGGCCATAATGTTAAATGACATAAATCAGACATACAAGCTTAAACACCACATACTTTCTCTTTTATGAGAAACCCAAGGTATAAATAAAAAGTCAAAACAAAAGACAGACACCAAGCAATAAGGAAATAGATCTCTGGAAATAGGAAGGGAACTAAGAGATGTTGGAATTAGAGGAAGAGAGAAAGTAAAATGAATTAATATGTGTTATATACGTGTACCAAGTACCCACAATAAACATATTCCTTATATATCAAAAACATGTATTAATAAAAAAACAAATAATAGGTGGAATTGGTATGCAGAATCTATTCTAATTTGCAAGATAAAAAAGTAAGTCTTCAAGAAGTGGAAATCAAATTGTGGGTAGTATGGAATGCTTTCAAAATGTTATAAAATCGCTTAATTGTCTCACTGTCTTAAATGCTTCCCTGCATCTCTTCAGGTAAATAAGACCTTCATTATCCTAACTTTAGCAAAAAAAATCTAATCACCTTGGGGAGAATATGTATGTGGTTTAAAATACATATGCAGTAAACATATATTAATATACTCAACATTTATATCATCAATTATTTCTATAGTTCTCAGATAAAAGTTATATAATCTGAAACATGGGTGTTTTTTAATTAAAACTAGATCAGACTACTAGTAGTAAAGAAATGTATTTCTAGCCACCCAAGTGTACATTTACAATGGGATAGAAGGTTATAATTATCACAAATTCACACAGAACTGGTAGTGGCTTTTATCAACCATTCTGAAATTTGATTACTTTAACTTCAGAAGCCACTCTTGATAAACTTCGTATATTCACATGATGATCTAATTAAGATTATAATGTTGCATAAGAAAGGGGAAAAGAGAATCTTGATAAATGTTCAGTAAATCATAATACTGTTGGACATGAAGAGGCCTTGGCCCAGTGACACTCACCTTCACATATTGAGTCTTCACAGCAGTGAGATGTGGTCACATAAGAAAATATTGTTTCTCTTATTAAAGAACCAAAGGGAAAGTGGAATTGAAGTCAGAGATTTTCCCCTGTTTTACTGCCACTATGTGGAGTTATCAAACAATAGTTCATAAAAATATACAACTGGAAGAGATCTTAATATTTCATTCAGTCCACACCCATTCATCCTGGAAGGAAACAAAAAATCAGAGCTGAGAGAAAACAATTGCAGAGCCTTGCAGAAAAAGAAAAACATTTCTCTGGCTTCTGTTAATATTTAGAAATTGTTCATACCCTAGAAAACACATGCTACTTTGAGTGCTCAGCACTTTCATAATCAATTTAGCTAATTTTGGTTGTGATAATTTTGGCAAGGACACCAGGTAAGACTTCTCTTCTTTAACAGATACTAAGGAGAGCCAGAAATTTTAAAAATTTTGCTCTATTTCCTCTAAATAAAGAAAAACTTAATCTCTAACAAATGCTCTGATATTGTATAGTGGAAGTGTTTACTCCATATAGCTGGCCTCTCTACAGTACCCAGGTCTGATACGGATAACCACAAATATCTGTATCCAAACCAAGGAAATTCTGGAAGTTTGAGTTCAAGTTAATGGACTTGTTAACAATTTATGAGCAAGGAAATTAAATGTGTATATATGTACATCATAGGTAATAAAATCAAACAAGAAATTGTTTCTTACCTCTATAATCACTAACATATTAACCATTCCTTGTGCAAGGTGTAGCCACTTCCAGCATTTTCTCAATTTCTGCTTTGGGTATTCTATAAGAAGCAAAAGATTTGAAAATACAGTTCACTTCTTTGTCTTCATTTAAATAAACATTTTAGATATATCACTGATTAAATTTTAATAAAAGCCACTATGAATGAACAGAAGCAAACTGATAAACAAGTACTTTGTACATGGTAACAGGAATAGGATTATCTTCATTAAAGATCATCACAAAAGCCAAAGACACTGTTTTCATGAAATGTTTAGGAAAGGATCACCAGGAATGTGGTCTTGACCCAAGAGCTGAGTAGACAGTGTTCTTTAAAGCAGAACTGACAACTAATCCAAATGCTGTGTTTCTGCCTTTCACCACACCTGACTCCACAAGAAACACAACTTTGTACAGAGAAAGGAGCAGACAGTGACAGACTTCCCCGAGGTGTTATTTGCTGCCCCAACCCCAGATATCAAGTAAGCAGGACAGTAGATTTTCTCTTTAACCAGGAGGGAATAGTCATTTATACAGAGATTTTGACTTAAAATTTTATTGCCAAACTGGAGCATGAAATGCAGTCATATTTGCTTTTAGAGAAGAATGAGTCTTAATGCACTTATACATATGCAGCGTTTAGATAGATATTGAAGCTTAGGCTCATAGGAGTTCATAAAACTTGGAGCGAAGGAAATTGCCTTGGGAATCAGTTACACACTCAGAATAAATTTTAAGATGAGGTAAGAGAGCAGGAAAAAAATATACATATATATTTACAATAATATATAATTATTGTATATATATCTATATAAACCTATATATATGTAACCTATATATATGTATTATATGTATCTATATAAACCTATATATATGTAACCTATATATATGTATTATATGCAATATATAAAATTATATATACCTATATAATAATTACCATACATATATACATGTACATGTAATATATATGTATATATATGTGTGTGTGTGTGTATATATATATACCTATCTGAAATTTTGTTAGTTTTGATAAAATACAAAACCCAACAAGCCATATTGCCATCTGACTGAAAATTTCTCAAAGTAGTATCTATCTGATTTATTTTAGTTATAATATTAAAATATATAACTACTTAAAACATTTCTCATCCAAGTCAATGGTATTTTTTCTGGAAAGAATCATGTGCTAAATACTTGAAATTTAATTATGTACTTAATAAATTCAAAATAGAAGAAATAGTATCATTGAATGCGGACTGACAAAACTGTCTTATTTATAAAATAAGACAAAACTCTTATTTATAAAAATGGTAACAGGATCCTCAGTTTCCATGTTTCAGTCAAGCTTCGTTAAATATTTGAAATCGTCATGCCTTTAATTATAAGCACATGAAGTAAGTGTTGCTAGGAACCCCCAATGAGGGCTCACCTGTTCAAAATAAGTATCTAGGGCCAGAGATTTAGCTGAGTGGTTCCGGCGCCTGCCTCGCAAGCACAAGGTCCTGAGTTCTACCCCCAGTAACCACATACAATGCTGGGCATGGTGAGTCACGCCCACCCGCAATCAATACCACATACCACAGTGCAGGGCATGGTGGCTCACGCCTGTCATCCCAGAACTCGGGAGGCAGAGACAGGCGGATTGCTGAGTTCCAGGTTTGCCTGGGCTACATAGTGAGCTCAGGGCCAGCCTGAACTACAAAGCAAGATGCCATCTCAAAAAAAAAAAAAGTATCTAACTGGAGGAAACCTTAATATCACAAGTTTAATAGCACGTTTCATCACAACTGCGTAGTTTCCGCAGTGACAGAAAAGGCATTAGTTTGATATGTACCTAGGTATCAGATTCTTTCTCAAAGTATGGTTTTATTTATCTCCCCACCTGATCTCACTCTAATATATACATGAATTTAAAAACTCTTTTTTATTTTCTTTCTTTTTTCTTTGTGGAGTTTATTGGTACATTTTAGGAATACATTATGATCACTTTCATCATTGAGAATTTGCACCTGTGCGTGGTGTATCTTGTTTGATTCTTATTTTTCCCTTTCTCCTGCCCTACCTACAACCCCACCCCTGTATATATGTTTTGTTTCCATTTTTTTTGTTTTTACCATCAATATTTTCTTTTTCATCTTTACTTTCCCTATCCCATTTCCCTTTTCCCTTTGAACATTTTCTTCCTATTTCACAATACCTGTCACAAAACTCTGTTTGAAATAACTTCATTTTTCTAGGTTTAATCAATTTCTCCTGTTCCTGTTCACAGGGGAGGCAGAGAATCCAAGTTCATCATCTTCCGAGCAGTATGCCATTGCGATCTCTGGAGTCATCGTGTCTATTCGGATGTGCTAAGAAGCAGACATGGGGGGGTGAACTTTCAAGAGACCTGCTGGGAATAATCCGCAAAGATTACAGGAGAGGAAGCAGGAGTAGGGAGAGAAAGTCTTTAGTCTACAACACAGTTCTGAAAATGGAAGAAAAGAACAAGAGAGGAGATTAGGCAGCTCTCATCTCGGACTGCAGAGCGGCTCTAAGGATATCATAACCAAGAAGAGGCGTTTCCGAGCCAAGTACGCTGGCCAGAGAAGTGCCCTGGCCCGCCCGGATGAGCAGCCCCTTGCTCGCTGAGCAGAAGCGCCCACCACCGCTGCCCACCGCCTCAGGCCGCGCTTCCCCGGGCTGCTTCTGACTGTTTGAAGGCGGCTGTGGCCACGCTCTCACAACCAGAGCTCCCTGTGGCTCCTTTCCTACCTTGGCACTTTGTATCCCGCATTAAGGGGACGCTTTCTAAATGCCCAAAAGTGTGACAAAACGTGTCACGTGGCCATTCCCTGCAGGGATTCTACTGGCGTCACGGTGACAGGCTCAGATGCACAAAACTGCCTTCTGCAAAACATTGTCCTTAGTTAAAAGGCCTTTTCATTTCCCCGGGGACCAACCCCAAACCAAAGGATCCTCTTTCTCCGTTCACAGCTCCCTTTCCTTAGGTTTTCCCAGCTCGATCACAGATATTTTGAGGAGGTTCTTCCGTAAGGGTGAAACGCTCCATGAGAAAACGCAGCCCACGGGGTCCTTCCTGCCGCCTTTGCAAAGCCGCACGCCCCTGCCCGCTGAGATACGGGGAGCCCGGAGAGCTGAGGCCGCTTTCCCTTCTCACATCGCTCCTCCGGAGACGTGAGAAGGCAGCAGCGAGGCTGCTGCTGAGCCCCAAAGGCCCTGCCCGCGAGGGAGGAGCCCCGGAGGAACAGGCGGCAAAATCAGCCGGAGCACGGGAGCAGCTGCCGCCTGAACTTGCTTCGTCCTCCCGGCTTTAGCGTCCTGCTCAGAGAGCCTGGAGAGCTGAACGCGCCAGGACGGAGTCCGTCGGAAACAGGCTTCGGAAGACGATTCGCTGCCTGCACGTGCATTTGAGCGTGACGGTGGTTTGCGAGTAGCCCCGGCGGGCGTCTCTTCGCCTCCCGCAAGCTGAACGCTCTGTTCTCTTGTCGCCCACCGTGGGGGACATGGTGACAGTGATAGCATGTGTGGATGGCAGGTACTTATATTGTATGTGTGTCTCTACCGTAGCTGTGGCATCGTCATACAGCAACTACAACAACAACAACAACAAACCGATAGCAAACTGCTCACCATGGTTTTGTAAAGACTTAATTCCTAGTAGAAAGTTCCTTTCTGTGCGGTTTCATCTTCCTGAATGGAAACCTGGGCTGATACAATGATCCCGTGAGAGAAATACGTGTGACAGAGATGAAGGAGCTGGAGGCCTGAGGACGAGGGCCGGGGAGCGGATGCTCTCGCGTCCAGACAGAAGAGCCTCAAGACGGGGACTCTCTCTGTCAGACAAAACCTCCCAAGGAAGCCGGTGGAGGTGAGCAGCTGGGGGGAAGGGAAGGCCCGTACGGAGCACTGTGGTTCCGACAGCCACACGGGCAGATTCTGAGAGAGAAAACGGGAAGAAGGACCGAAGGGGCGACTTCGCAGCACCAGCGTCCTGTATGCTTGGTCAGGCACATGCAACGTGAAATCATCTGAACGCGTTTCAGGTAGTGTCCTTCCAGATTGAGAGAAAACCATGAGAAATATTAATACCTCTGTTTTGTCAATAGGACAACCGATGTTTTGCTTTTTTTTTTTTTTTTTTTTTTTGATTTGTAGGACATTTTCTACAACACAAGGCTGACATACTACACAATAATCCTCTCGCAGAAAAGTGAAATTTTTAACATTTACTCATTTATTTATTTATTTTTATTATTATTATTTTTTTAGACAGAGTCTCGCTTTGTAGTTCAGGCTGGCCTTGAGCTCACTATGGTGCCCAGGCAAGCCGCCGCGAACTCAGCAATCCTCCTGTCTCTGCCTCCCGAGTTTTAATTTTTATTTTTATTTGCATACACCACATAAGATAGTGTTTCAAAATTGTGAAGTGGAGTAAATCTGTTACAAATCTGTATAATCTCAGAAATAAGTAAGAAGTGAACTAGAGATGCCACACTGCTTTTCAGGCAACTGAAATTCGCAGCAGTAAACTTAGCAGCTTCCGCTCTCGTGCCCAACAGCACGGCGAGTTTTCGTGTTCTGGAGACCGCACCTCAAAACATTTTAGTGCACATGCCAGTTCCCCTGCAGAACACCCCCTGGCTAAGACGTTCCTCCTTTTGCTCCTTCAGCCGACGGTCATCATTCCCTTGTTCCTGGTGGCGTCCTCGTTAGTATAGTGGTGAGTATCCCCGCCGGTCATTCCCTTGTTCTTTATTCCCCTCTTGTGATTCCGATCAGTCCATTCCACACTCATGTATAGAGATTCATATTTAGTGAAATTCATAGCACCAAGTGTCATACCCTAGTACCTTGTGGGTTAAGCACCATATGCTAATGTGCACAGCACAAAGATAATGTGTTTTAGGGTACATCTCAGTGAACGGAGTGTATCTCGTGGAGAGCAATAGTGAGATGCAGTACACACAGCAGTGTGCCACATACACTACACACACACAGCGAGCTTTCTCACATTAACAATCACAAGTGTTTTAAGTTTTACCCAGATGCCCATCAACTGGACACTGGATAAAGAAGATTTGATTTTTTTAA
>PVIC010057947.1:0-10517 GCA_004025085.1 Thryonomys swinderianus
GGCGGCCTTCAGTCCACTGGAAATGGCCTGCACCCTGCAGCCGGGTCCGCGTGCTGCTCACTCAGTTCGCCGGAAGCATGGCACGGTGGGCTCGGAGTTGCTCGGTCCGGTCCGCCCGCCGCAAGTTCCCCAGTCCGCTGGACTCACGGCACGGCGGGCCCGGGGCTGCTGGGTCCGGTCCGTCCGCCGTAAGCTCCCCGGTCCGCTGGACTCACGGCACGGCGGGCCCCTACACTAAATCTTTTTTCATCAATTTGTAAAGAAAACCTATCTCAGTATTGTTGTCTTCTGTCCGTGGACATTATTGGATACCTTTCCATTGATTTGGGTCTTTTAAAATTTTTTTCTAATATGTTTAGTGATTTCCAGCATATAATTTAAAAATTTATTTTATTGCATTTATTCCTAGATATTTTCTTCTCTGTGACACTGAGATAAGAGATTAGGGTATGCAAGAGTCCCCAAGGAAGTAGAGGTGACCCTTTATTTACAAGGTTTCAGAACCTGTGCCCAGAACAGTTCCCAAAGCTCTTCCCATGGACTTCCCAAGAGAACTCCAGCTGGGCTTCAGTAGGATGGGCTAGGCCGAAGTCAGGTGGAAGCCTGGGTCCCAGCGCTGCCTCTCAGGACTGGAGAAGTTCTTGCAGGTTTCCTCGCGATATGGGGGACTTACGATGACAAACTCCAAATAGTGGCTGCTATGTGGGCTTTCCTGGGGACATTCCATCCAGCGTCCTCTGGGGTGGCTTCTTCTCTTCAGCCAAAGCCTGCTCTACATAGTCAATTTCTCCAGCTTTCTCTGCAGAGCCTGTTTCTTCTTGCTCCTCCATTTTTACTTTTTAAAATAAACCTTGTCATCACTTTTCACTCGTTTCATTCACTTCTTTGTATGAGACAAGAAGAACCTGGAATCCAACTCCAGAAAGAGATATGAGCACCACAAAACCCAGTAATTTTTATTTGGCAAGCCACTTTTAGAAAAAGGTAACAATAATAATGTAAATGGATTCTTAATTTTATTATAACAATACTAATGGAAATGGATTCTTAATTTTATTATACAGAAATGCATTTATAAGATATTGATTTTGCATCCTTTAACTTTATCTTGGTTCTTAATTCTGACAGTTTAAATGGGTTCAAGACTTTCAATAGAAAACAGCAAGTTATCTGCAAAAAAAATGAAGTTGTACATCTTTTCTTCAAATAGAAATGACACTTTTATTTTATTTTCTTACCTTATTTCTGAGCATCTGTGTATCTACCTAAAAATATTTATTATAATACACTGGCTAACAAGACTGTATAGGCTGAATAACTCCAATTTCTATACTTGACAAACTGGAGACACAGGAAACTCAACTGTGTGGTCTTAAAGCCCAAACCCTAGACTTAGGAATAGATGATTTTTCTGTTTGAATCCAAGGGCAGAAAAAAAAATAGTCTCATCTCAAAGTCAAGCAGGCAGGAAGACTTTCCTCTGGCACAGTTGCTTTTTGGTTCTATTTATGCCCTCAACATGAAAAAGGGCTATTTCCTTTTTCAGGCTTCCAGTTCCAGTGTAGGTCTTATTTAGAGAGATACTCTCACAGACACATCTAGAATAATACTTGGTCAGATATTTGGACAGTTTGTGACTGAGGCAAATTGATACTTAACTAACACAAGACCAGTGTTGTCAATTTGACACTTGAGATGTCATAATGTAAAAATATGATGATTTTTGGATACAGCTGCAAAATGGCTCATAAATTCCTAAAAGATAAGACTCATTCAGAAGAAAGATCTTGTTTTGTTACTCAGGAAAAACCCTTTCAACCACACCTGAGTTTATGTTAATAAAGGGTTATCTGAAAATCCCCTAAAGATGGGAGGTTGGTTACCTGAGGAACCAAAAATGTGATTAGAGGGTTAAAGCTTTAAGCTTCACATCCTGATGCCCAGAGAATAATAAAGTGGGATTAGAGACTCACTGAATCCTCATTGGTCAGTGTTTTAGTTAACCATACCTATGGAATAAAGCCTCTCTAAAACTTGCTTGGAGATGGATGATTTTTTGAAGGTGCAGATAGCAAGGAGCTCCTGGAGAGGCAGTGGGGGCCTTGTGTTCCTCGCGCTCATAACTTGTAACATGTGCCTTTTCTATTTGACTGTGTCTGAGCTGTAACCTTTGCAACCAACTGATAATTCAAAGAGCAAACTATTTTCCTTAGTTCTATGAACAAAGGACAGTCATGGAAACTTCTGCTTTGTAACCAGTTTAGGTAGATGTGAGTAAACTCAAGATATATTACTTGCAACTGGCATTTGAAGTGCTGATAGAAGTCCTGTGGACCTTTTACTGTGGGCTGTGATTCTTTTAAAAAAATAAATTGAGTTTATTGGCACATTTTAGGAAGACATTATGATCACATTGGTCACTGAGAATTTGTCCCTGTACATGATTTATTCTTGATTCTTATTTCTTTCCCATTCTTCTGCCCTACCTTCAAGCTCCAACCCCCATATACATAGGTTTTGTTTCTATTTTTTTTCCTTTTTATCATGAAGTTTTTCTTTCTCTTTTTACTTTCCCAAGCCCTCCCACACAAGTTCTCCTTTCCTTTTGAACATGTTCTTCCTATTTCACAGTACCTGTCATACCTTCTGGACCTGATTTACACCTTTAGTTTTTCATACTAGAGAAATGACAATGGTATTTACACATCTGTATTCTATTTATTTGACTAAGGAGTATGGCCCCCAAATGCACCCATTTATCTATAAATGTCTCTAATTTAACATCCTCCATTTTATGAAAGTAAAAAATAAACATATCTTCTTTATTCATTCTCTAGTTGATAGGCATTTGGGCTGTTTCTGAAATACACTCATTACAAACTGAGCTCTTATAAAGATGGATGCATACAGTCATTATGGTATGATGCTTTTAATTCTTTCATGAATATACTCAGCAGGGAAAAAGCAAGATTAAATGGAACCTTTAATCTTAGCGTTTGTTTGCATATTTGTTTTTTTGAGACAGGGATTCGCTTTGTAGATCAAATTGGCCCTGAACTCACTATGTAGCCCAGGCAAACCTCTAACTCAACAATCATCCTGAGATTGTTGGGAGTATAGGTGTGAGCTGCCACTCCCAACATTGTGGTGTGTGGTACTGATTGTTGGTGGGCATGAGTCATCACACCCAATATTGTTGTATGTGATTACTGGGGATCAAACTCAGGACCTTGAAGTTACTAGGTTGGCGCCAGAACCACTGAGCTAAATCTCTAGCCCTAATCTTAGTTGTTTGAGGAATCTCCACACTGATTTCCACAATGGCGGCACCAGTCTACATTCAAACCAACAGCGGAGGAGGGTTTCTTTCTCCCCGCAGCCCTGCCAGCATTTGTTGTTGGTTGATTTCTTGATATCATTCATGCTTTACGGAGTAAAATGGAATTTCAGTGTTGTTTTCTTCTACCCCCAGGTAGTCTCAGAATTGAAGTGAAGCATAAGAGGTCCAGTTGGTATCTGCTAGAGAATTATTGTGAGGAAGAAAACATGTTTCATGTCAAAAGTAAAGTATTGGGGGGCTGGAGATTTAGCTCAGTGTTTCCGGCGCCTGCCTCTCAAGCGCAAGACCCTGAGTTCGATCCCGGTAACCACATACAATGCTGGGCATGGTGGCTCACGCCCACCAGCAATCAGTACAACATACCACAGTGCCAGGAGTGGTGGCTTATGCCTGTAATCCCAGCACTCCGGAAGCAGAGGTAGGAGGACTGCTGAGTTCCAGGCTTGCCTGGGCTACATAGTGAGCTCAGGGCCAGCCTGAATTACAAAGCGAGACCCTGTCTCAAAAAAAAAAAAAAAAAAAAAAAAGTAAAGTATTGGGAGTGCTGAGATATTATTAAAGAAATTCAGAGATGCCCTCCTTTATAGTATCTGTCTACATCTCCTTCAACCACACTTAATCTGCAAAAAACAAGAAAAAAAATCCATAACCTTATGTAACACGCTGCCACTCTCTTCAACACAACAGTAAAAGTACCAACCCTTTTCTCAGAAGAGAAGTCCTTGAATGACTCTTTAGTAATTCTAGTAACTGGTTTAGTGAGATTTCAGTCATAATGGCAAAATACCTGAGATAATCACTTGATAAGGAGGGAAAGTTTACTTTGGCTCAGTCTCAGATTTCAAACGGTAGTTGTTTATCCCCATTGCTTCCCACTCATGGCAAAGCAGAACGTCATGTCTTCAAATAAAAAGGCTCTCAGTAGTCTGAAAATAAGGCAAAGGAGCCTCTCTTGTACACAGAATTCCTGGACTGTCTCTCATTCAGATGAATCAGGCATTGGGAAAGTGATTCTATCACATAATTCATCAGCATCACAAAATATGTAAACTGTTCTATTAAAAACTCATTTGGTTTCTGTTTACATGTAAAAGAAGGATCAGAAATAGTGTCTTTGGATTGGTTTTGCCCACATACAAATGAAGGATTGAGAGAGAAGCTTCTGGTTGGTTCTTTGAACAGATTCTAATGAAGGGTTGCAAATAGCAAGTTTCTTTTGGTCCAACACAAAACTTTTCTTATTGGTCTTGTATATTGCAAGGATGACACCACTACTTTGAGAGTATCCTTCCCCTTGAAAGTGTCCCTCACCTTGTTTTCCTGTCTTACCATCACCTCCCTGTAACACCAGAGTCTGACAACTAAGCCACTCTGGAGGAGCACTTATCCAAACCATAGTCTTATCCTACAACATAAACACTGTAGTATAAAATTACAGATTTTTTAATACTATACTACATACTCAATGTGTCCTATGTCACATGATAATAGAACCAAGAAAAGCAAGATATTGGTTTTACAAACACACACAGAAAAGTAAAAAACATCGCTGATATTTTTAACTACCCTCTTCAGTTTCCTATTCTGATTGTGTTTCTTCACCTAATGACGCAGAGCTTGACTCCTGAAGGGTCTAGCAAAATTTTTTCAAAACTTTTTGTGCAGTTATTAGGAACTGAACCCAAGGCCTTCACACTAAGCTACATTGTCAGTATCTCCCCAACACTACCACCACCACTATCACTGTTGAGGCATGAGCTCTTTGAGCCACTAATCACCTTTGTTAAGCTTGAAATTTCAACCCTCCTGCCTCAGCCTTCCCCAGTGCTAAGAATACATGTCCATGCCATCACATCCAGTGTGGGTAAAGTAGTCTTACCTAGTTCTTATTGTTTTTCATTAACTTTAATCACAGGCAATAGCAATAATAATTCATTGCCCTACGAAATTTCTTGTCTTCTAATCATATTCTTACTTTCATTGTGGAGTGGAAATCTGTTTTCCTTTTGACAGTTTGTGAGAAAGAAATGTGGAAATCGTTAGAATCTTAATTGAGTCATTTGTATTAATACTAACCCCCAAGTAAATAAAACCAGGAGGTTATGAAGGGAGGATTATTATGTATGACTGACTGATAACAACTATCACAGAAAACCCTGCCAGATTCATAAATGTTTGCAGAGGCCCTTATAAACTTGTGCAAAAAAAATTCTACAAAGGTTTCCACCTTGCAACTGTCTGCTCAACCTCAGATCCATGCATTCTTGTCTCTAATGATTCTGACCAAAGTTTGTTGTTTCAAAATATCTAATCCAGTCCTTTTTATTTAGAAACTTCTTCATGTCTCAACTTTTTAAAATATACCCATAGTTTACTGTGACATGAGTCTTCTCTCCACAGTACTCTGATATTCTGAAATAAAATGCTGACTCTTTGAAGAATCTTTGCTTTATTTAGGTTTTCACTAGCATCAATAACCTCAGCTAACACAGTAACTCCATTCTTTGAGAGGAGGTAGGAGGCAATCTTCCCTTCCACTTCAACAGAATCATTGTGTTCCCTGGTGGAAACATTCCTTCTATTGTAACTAAGACCTCTATTCCAACAAGGGATGATATGGAACAGAAGGTGAAACTTTTGCCAGTGTGTCACTAGGGTCAGCATTATGTGATTTCTATAGCTCGAATCCTGGATCTACACATTCTACTTATGGGAGAAACAGCACTAAAAATTAGATTCTAATTAGTTTGGGGCACATTTAATCTCTTTGAGAATTTTGTGTCCATCTTGCAAGGTACTTCCATATACCTGGATCTATAACTCAGTCTTCAAAAGGTCATCTCACCATTCTGTCCAATTAGCTGCATCAGGGTGGTAGAAAGACAAAAAGGCAAATAAATTCCATCAGCATAGGCTGATTGCCACACTTCAATTGCTATGAAGAAAATTCATTGACCAAAAGCAATGTTGTATAAAATACTATGATGGGTAGGTTAGACATTCTGCTGGTCCATGGACAGTTTTAACAAAAGCATTGCAAGCAGGAAAGGCAAAACTGGATCTACAGTAAATATCTTTTCTAATAAAAATAAATACTGCCTCCTTCAGGATGGAAATGATCATGTGCAATCAGTTTGCCTGATCACCCCAAGGAATGGTGCCATACTGAAGACTCAGGTTTGGTCTCTGCCCATGGCAGATTGGTGCTTAGCAGGGTCTGTAGCCAGATTGGCCTTGGTAAAATCTATGTTGCTGAGCTCATGAATACTTCCATTGCTGTCATCACAGACAGTTTTTTCATGACTCATTGAAAGACGACAAAGGTAGCAAATTGTATCATTTTATCCACTTGATTATTAAAATTTCCCTCTGGTCAAGTGACCCTTTGGGGAGTATTTAAAGAACATAAAATATCTTCATGATTTTTATCTACTATGACACATCTTTTTTCATGTCTTCCCTATTTTTCTGGTTGTCAATTTTACAATCATATTCATAAGTCTCTTCAACTACCCCAAACCAATGGCCACTGTCTATACAAATCTGATCATTTTCTTTTTTAGAAAAGTGAGGAATGAAGTATACTGCCTGAAGTTTTGCTCACTGTGAAATTTATCTTCTTACTAGACATTTGTTCCATTTGATTCATTAGCTGATTGGATGAGGTCCATTACATAAGGAAGGTCAGTCTGTTCAATTCACACTATGAGCTTCAATTTAAATGTCACTGTCATCTTAGAAAACATCAAAGATGCATCCAGAATAATATATGACTTGTATTTGAGGACTCCTTGACCAAGCCAAATGGACACACAAAATTAATGTTCCAACTTGCCTGATTGCCTGGGCAAGAATCCCTAGAATAATGTTGACTTGATTAGAAATCAGAAAATAGACATCTTTGCCTGGCCTTGATGTTACTGGATGAGAAGTCTCCAGGTCCTTGATGTCTTGGGCAAGGAATTTGTCTGGATACATAGAAAAGCCAACAAAGGAGTGTATTAATTGAAGGAGGAAAACAGGTACTGTATACTCTACACTGTGAAAGTGGGCTAGTTCAAAATGGGCCATGGAATAAGGGGGAAAGGAATTTTCAATTCAAATATCCTGAATTAACTTCCTCTTGTGCAATAAGATACTGAGACACTTGTCTTACCAAACACTCACTTGGCCACATGCCAGTTATAAACTGTTTATCAAAAAGTTCCCTTGGCTTCTCACCAGGTGTAAATGAAAGATAAGAAACAGCATCTTTTGATTGGTTGTGCACACATGTAAATGAAGGACTGGAAACACTACCTTCTGATTGGTCCTGCAAAAGTTATAGGTTCAATTAAGGATTGAAAATAAAATTTTTCTTTTTCTTTTTTATTCTTCTTATTCTTTTCTTTTAGTTTTTGAGACAGGGTCTTGCTTTGTAGTTCAGGCTGGCCTTGAGCTCACTAAGTAGACCAGCCAAGCCTTGAACTCACAACAATCCTCCTGCCTCTGCCTTCCAAGTGCTGGAATTACAGGCATGAGCCACCATGTGCAGCACTGTGGTGTGAGGTACTGATTGCTGGTGGCTGTGAGTTACCACATCCCACACTGTGGTATGTGCTTACCAGGGACCTTGTTTTTGCAATTCTAAAAGTGGTAGAAACTTTAAAAAAGTGGTTGCTAGTGGGCATAAGTCAGGTCACTGAGGGTTGGACCTTGGACAGTCTACTGAGCCCATGGCCTTTTCCTGTCTTTCTCTTTTCAGTTCCTGGGCACGATGAGAGGAACAAGCCTCCCCTGCCTGATGATCCTGCCATGATATATTGTGTTACTGTATGATATATTCTGCCAGCAACAGGTCTAATTGGTCATGGACAGAACTTCCAAAACTGTGAGGCAAAACAATCCCTTTTGTAGGAACCCTTCTCCACTCTTAATGGAAATGTAGGCTGGTATAACCATTATAGAGATCAGTGTGGAGATTTCTCAGAAAACTAGGATTAGAGGTCCCATTTGACCCTGCTATTACCCTGCTAGGGATATACACAAAAGAATTACAAGACTCATATCACATATATGTCACTGTGATATAAATCTTATAATTCTTTTGTGTATTAACATGCACCCATGTTTTATAACAGCTCAGTTTGTGATAGCTAAATCTTGGAAACAACCCAAATGCCCATCAACTCTAGACTGGGTTAAGAAGATGTGGTGTGTGTACATATATATATATATATGTATTACTCTGCCATAAAGAATGAAGAGATTGAATCATTTATACTCAAATGGATATACCTTCGGGACATACTTCTAAGTGAAATAAATAGGTCACAGATGTGTATAGCCATTTTGACGATGTTGGTTCTCCAGATGTGTAAATATCATATCTTTTATCTGGTACAAGAAACTGAAGTTGTAAATGTGTTTTAGAATGCAAGTCAATATTGTGTAATAGCAAATATTCAAAGGGAAATAGGGTTTCAAGATAATGAGGGGAAAGAAAAAAACTGATGGTAAAAAAGGAAACAAAGCTTTTTTATTTAGTGGTGAGGGGTGGTAGGGTGGGTAGGGGAAGTGGAAAAATGAGAATTAAGATTTGTCATATACTGGTACAAATTCTCAATGTGGAGTTTAATTGTGATGTGTATATATAATGTACCAATAAATTAAATTAAACAAAAAAATCCCTTTTCCCCTACACATTGTTCAGCTCAAGTTTTTTGCCACAATGATGAAATACTGATTAAAAATATCAATACTTTGGCCTGCAGAAATATTTTAAATTATTGACACTAAGTATAGTTTAGAGTTGGAGGTGTGTGTATATACATATATATACACACACATATACATATATATGGGTATACATATGTACATATACATATATATACACATATATATACATGTACATGTATATGTGTGTAAGTATGTATGTATGTATTTTCTACAGAGAGGGGAAATCTGAGTGACTGAAAGCAATTTTAGCTTTTCCATAAATCCATTAAAAAATTAAACTTTTCTTTAAAATTTAAAGAAGACATTCAAGTTTTATTGGTTTACAAGAAAATATTTGTTTTTAATTTAAGTTTCTTCCATCACCAAGTGTGTTAATATGGTTGTCATGTTTCTGGAGCATGATCTCCTGTTGTTCTGCTCACCTTACAACAGTGGCCTGTATGATCTTTCTCTTGTCTCACTAGACCCTCAGGTTCTTGTTTTAGTCATTTCTGCTTACAAAATTTAAAAAAAAGTCAGATTCAGGCTTTCTCATTCTTCTTTCCAATCCTTTTAATCCCTGACACATTTCCCCCCCTTTCTCTCCTTTTGCATGTGCCACTTATTTCTACAACCTACCAGAGGAACTTTGTGTTACTGGGAAGAAAAGCTCACTGAGCATGACAGAGAGTCACCAGTGCAACTTTATAGTCATTACCACCACTGGGTTATTCCTGACACTCAGCTATTCGATTGTTATCCTTGTTTAACAAATGTCTTCTGGGTCCTTTCTTGCCCCACCTTCCTCACTCTCAGCAGGTGACTTCATCTATGATTTTATAAAGAGCACAGAAGCTTTGTTTCAAATCTACAAACTGATTCTTTTCTGCCTACATATTCTCCTCCTTCTTTCTGTAATGTAATGTCTGCCCTTCTGAAGACTTGTAAATTGTTGTTTCTGGATATGATTATCTGGAACTTTTGAGCTTCCTTAGAGACTGTAAGAACACTCATCGTGAAATAAAAGAAAAGCAAAAAAAAAATCCCAATATTATAAAATTAGCAGGCCAAAAAATGAAACCTTTTACACTAAGGTCAGGAACAAGGCAAGGATGCCTGCTGTCACCACTCTTGTTCAATATAGTACTAGAATCATTAGCCATAGCAATCAGGCAGGACAAAGATATAAAAGGAATAAAGATAGGAAAGGAAGAAGTTAAACTGGCATTATTTGCTGATGATATGATACTCTATCTTGAAGATCCTAAAAACTCAACCAAAAGACTGCTAGACTTAATTACCAAATTTGGTAGTGTTGCTGGATACAGGGTCAATGCTCTGGAAGGTCCAAATAGATCTGTACTGTGAAGGGGATCTCACCCATATTGCACTGCTAATTGCCAAAGAGAAGCCCAGAATTTCACTGCCCAATCAAATAAGGGAGACAATAGGTTCCTGGAGTTCACGGTCAAGTTGGAAA
>PVIC010057948.1:0-10518 GCA_004025085.1 Thryonomys swinderianus
CACACTCAGCATTGTGGTATGTGGTTACCAGGAATGAACTTGGGACCTTGTGGTTGCCAGGCAGGGCTAGAACTACTGAGCTAAATCCCCGGGCTCACTAACTTTAATTTTAAAAACATATTTGTTCCTAGGAAAAAGATATGGAACATGTCCATATTGATTTTATTATATTGATGTGAGTTCTTCATGTTTAATAACACTAAACACAGATTTAATATGTTAATAAATAATGATACTTCTAATGCTATCCAGCAAATGTCTTGTTGCCTGGCTAATGTGTTTTGAATCTAAAATTTCAAGAGAAAGACATAGCTTCATAAATTTCTCACTTTTTTTTAGTAATGATGGTATGTAGATCTCATAGGAAGAACTCTACTGAGAAATGTTCCAAAGTCAGAGTAGCAGAGAAGTAGAATAACAATCTATTTATGGGATAGGGTGACCATTGGTTTTAACTTGCATATTTTTTGTGAATTTATAAAGTGTAAGAAAAATTCATATTTGTTTTTTGTGATGTCTGTAAAGATCCTCTATTTTTATCTTGAGTTTTTCCCTTCTTAATTTGATTTTTAGAAGCTTCTTGTATATTAAGCAAGTTAGCTTTTGTCCTGTTATTTCAATATCAGAAATTTTTCCCAGTTTGTAATGTGTTTCAACTTTGCATATGTTCTTGTTGTAATTTTTCTTTTGTCCTTGCAGTAGTTTTTGACTTGTAATTAGTTACATTTTTTAATATTCATGTATTCTAGTTTGTGAAGCAAAATTAGGAAAGCTTTCTCATTGTAAGGTACATTTCCCATTGTGATACATTAACATTTTACATTTAAATCTTTGACTCAATCAGAATTTTTCAGTATTAGCTAGCTTTTTTTGCTGGGACAAGACCCTTGACACACCCAACTTACAGGATGAGCAATTCATTTTGACTCACAGTATTAGAGGTTTCAGTTCCTGGTCAGCTTGTTCCAAGGCAGGAACATCACATCAGAAAAGCATGATGGGTGCAAGCTGCTCAATGCATGGCATCTGTGAAGTAGAGACCAGGGGAAGAACATGAGAGAAAGGATCAGTGACTAGATATAGTCCCCAGGGCCAAGACCCCATGCCCCACTTCCTCCTGCAGGTCTTCTAATAGCCCATTCAGCTGTGAATTCATCAAGGAGTTAACCAAATGATGAGGTTAATGCCTATACAATTTGTTCAATTTTGTTAGAGTCTTAATTCAGTCAAGTTGTCAATCAAGATCAATCAGCATATCTTTGTGTATGATGTAAGATATAATTATTTAACTTTATTTTTCCAGATGTCTATTTTTTTTAAGAACTCTGACTTAAATGCTATTTACTGGAGTTTGTTTCTAGAATTTCTATTTAATTCCATTATTCTCTTCTTATGAAAATAGAAGTGTTTAATTACAGAAATTTTGTAGTTTGCTTTTTAATATGTAGGAGGTTATGTCCTCATCACTGATCTTATTTTTTGGTTGAGATTGGACCAGAGCCTTGCACATGTTAAGCATATGATTAATTACTGAGCCACACCCCCTGGTTCTCACTGATTTCTTTATTCCTTTGGTATTATTGGGGATTGAATTCAGGGCTTTCACCCTGACCTAACTCTCCAGTCCACTAATTCTTTTTACTTTGAGATAGGAACTAACTAAGTTGATAAATAGTCCAGTTTGGGCTCAAAGTTGGGATCTTCTTGCCCCAGCCTCCAGAGGGCTGGGATTGTAATGTATGTGCCTCTTTACTGGGTTTAATTTTTAAAATTTGTAGTACAAACATAAAACTTTTTAAACATCCCTAAATGCCCACAAGTATGTATCACTTATTCTTTGTAAAACAGTCCTATAATAATAGTATAGAAGAGTTTAAAAGATTATGCTATTCTTTAAAAAAAAAACAAGTCTTTGATTTGTTTATTTTTTGTATTGTTCTCTTAGTTTCCATTGCATTAGTCTGCTATAATCCTTACAATTTTCTCCCTTATATGAGCTTTGGGTTTATCTTGCCCTTCTTTTTCTAGTAGCTTGAGGTTTAGCATTGGGTTGTTTATTTGAGCTTGCTCTGTTTTCCTAGTATGAACATTCATTGCTATGAATTTCTCTCATAGAACTGCTTCTATAGTGTCCCATTGAAAAACCTTATCAACCTTATCAAAGAAAGGAAGGAAAAGACTTGAATCTATGCAATCAGGAATGAAAAGGGGGAAATTATCACAGATCCAGCAGAAATTCTGAGGATAATAAACATCCACTTTGAGAACTTGTACTCCAATAAGTGGAAAACACAGAATGAAGAAGATATAAAAATGCTAAACACTCCAATATCAATATGAGAAATTGAAAATGTAATTTAAAACTTACCAACAAAGAAAAGTCTTGGTCTTCATGGCTTTACTGCTGAATTCTACAAGGATTTCAGAGAAGAGTTAATATTGCTACTTCTTAAAATATTTAATGAAATTGAAAGGGAAGAAATACTCCCAAATTCATTCCTGGAAGCAAGAAAGACCAAATCAAAATAGAGAGCTACAGGCCAATCTCCCTAATGAACACTGATGCAAAAATCCTTGATAAGATATTAGCAAATAGAGTACAGAGCATCATAAAGAAGATCATACACCCTGACCAAGTTGGATTCATCCCAGGGATGCAAGGATGGTTCAACATACATAAATCAATAAATGCAATATACTATATTAACAGACTCAAAGACAACCAAATGGTTATCTCAATAGATATAGAAAAAGTGTTCACCAAAATCCAACACCCATTCATGATTAAACAGAAAATTAGAATAGATAGTTTCTTTCTAGTAGCTCAAAATGATAAAAAGATATTTATAAGAAACCAGCAGCCATGGGCTGGAGATTTAGCTCAGTGGTTCCAGTGACTGCCTACCAAGAACAGGGTCCTGAGTTTGATAACCAATAACCACATACAATAATACTAGGCATGGTGATTCATGCCCACCAGCAATCAGTACTATATATCACAATGCTGGGTGTGGTGGCTCAAGCCTATAATCCCAGCACTCGGGAGAAGGATTGCTGAGTTTGAGGTTTCCCTGGGCTACATCGTGAGCTCAGGGCCAGCCTGGACTACAAACTGAGACCCTGTCTCAAATAAACAAAAACAGCATCATACTCAGTGGTCAAAAACTGAACCCTTTCACACTAAGATCAGGAACAAGACAAGGATGCCCACTATCACCACTCTTGTTCAATAAAGTGCTGGAAACATTAGCTACACCAATTAGACAAGAGAAAGAAATAAAAGGAACAAAGACAGGTAAAGAAGAAGTTAAAATGTCATTATTTGCTGATGACATGATACTCTATATAGAAGTTCCTAAAAACTCAGCCAAAGGACTGCTAAACTTAATCACAGGATTTAGTAGCATGACGGATGCAAGGTCAACTCTCAAAAAAATCAGTAGCGTTTGTATACCTGAATAATGGACTCACTGAAAGAGAAATCAGAGATTCAATTCCTTTCACAATAGTAAAAAAAAAAAAAAAAAAAGAAATACCTAGGAATCAATCTAACAAAGGAGGTAAAAGATCTCTACTTTGAAACTTCAGGACTCTGAAGAGGGAAATTGAAGAGGATGTCAGAAAATGGAAAGACATCCCTTGCTGCTAGGTAGGAAGAACCAATATTGTCAAAATGGCCACCAATATATTTCACAGAGCTAGATAAAATAATCCAAAAATTCATCTGGCACCACAAGAGATCTAAAATAACAAAAGTGATCCTAGGCAACAAGATCATGGCAGGGGGTATCACAACCCCCAACTTGAAACTATATTATAAAGCCACTATGATAAAAATAGCATGGTACTGGTGAAGAAACAGATCTGAGGGTCAGTGGAACAGACTAGAAGACCCAGAAACAACCCCAAATGTACTAAGCCACCTCATCTTCAACAAAGGAGCTAAATATCTTCAATGGGGGAAATATAGTCTTTTTATCAAATCTTGTTGAAAAAGTTGGGTTTCAACCTGCCAAAGACTAAAGCTCAATCCATGTCTTTCACCATACACCAAACTAAACTCAAAGTGGATTCGAGATCTAAATATTAAAACAGAAACACTAAATCTCCCAGAAAACAGGTTAGGTAGAACTCTTGAAGACATTGGCATAGGAAAAGACTTTATGAATAAAACTTCAGCAGCATGGCAACTAGCAGAAAGAATCAACAACTGAGATCTCGTCTTACTAAAAAGCTTCTTTACAGTAAGAAAAACCACCAAAAGAGTAAAAAGACAACCTACAGTATGGGAAAGAATTTTTACCAGCTGTTTCTCAGAAAAAGGAATACTATCTAGAGTATATAAAGAACTTAAAAAATCAGCCCCTGCCCCAATTTAAAGACTCAGTTCAAAAATGGGCATCTGAAATGAACAGACATTTTTCAGATGAAGCAGTAAAGTCAGCTAAGAAACATATGAAGAAATGTTCAACATCACTGCTCATTTGAGAGATGCAGATGAAAACAACACTGAGATTCTATCTCACTCCGCAAAGAAAAGCTGCAATTGCAAAATTAACCAGCAACAAATGCTGGCAAGGCTGCAAGAGGAAGGAACCCTTCTCCACTGTTGCTGGGAATGTAGACTGGTGCAATCAGTATTGAGATCAGTGTGGAGAGTGCTTAATAAACCAGGGCTCAAGGTCCCATTTGACCCTGTTATTCCCCTGCTAGGTATATACACAACAGAATTAAAAGATTCATATCACCATGACATATGTGCACCCATGTTCATAACAGCTCAGTTTGCGATAGTAAATCTTGGAAACAGCCCAACTGCCCATCAACTGGAGACTGCATAAAGAAGATGTGAGAGTTTTAAAAAATAAAATGGAGTTTTACTCAGCCATAAAGAACAATAAATTTGAGTCATTTATACACAAATAGATGTAACTTGACGACATACTCATAAGTGAAATAAATAGGACACAGATGTGTAAATACTGTATCTTTTCTTCAGTATGAAAAACTGAAGGTGTAAATGAATGTCAAAATATATGACAGATAATGTGAAATAAGAAGAAAGCATGCAAAAGGAAAAAGCAAACAGGCGAGAGGGGAAAGTAAAAAAGGGATAGAAAAATTTGATAGAAAAATGATTGTAAGGAAAAAGAACAATTGGCTCATTGTACCTTAGAAGCACAAGAGCCCTAGTTCAATCCCAGTACTGTGGGGGGGGGAGGGGGAGGAAGAACAATTGATTCCATATAGAAGTTTAAGAGATTTGGGGAAAAAATTCATCAGAAAAATTGCTTCACTTAAATAAATTTTGTATTCTCCCCTCTTTTTTTGAGACAGGGTCTCACTTTGTAGTTCAGGCTGGCTCTGAGCTCACTATATAGCCCAGGTAAGCCTGAACTCAGCAATCCTCCTGCCTCTGCCTCCCAAGTGCTGGGATGACAGGTGTGAGCCACAACACCTGGCACTGTGGTATGTGGTAGTGATTGCTGGTGGGCGTGAGTCTCCATGCCCAGCATTGTATGTGATTACCGGGGATCGAACTCAGGACCTTGCGCTTGTGAGGCAGGCACCGGAACCACTGAGCTAACCCTCCAGCCCCCAGTATTTTCCCTTCTTTTTAAGTGTAGAAATGCAATAAGAGGATTTCAATAACTTTGGAAGTCAGAGTTGGATAATAGAGATAACTGGCTTGGCAAAGCAAGAAGTGGGTAACCGAGGTGTCTGTAGGCACCTGCAGGTGCAGTACACTGTGAATACAGTGATAGGACATCAAGAGGAAGAAGAATTGCCCTAAAATTCAAGGTCCACTAAATCTTTGAATCCCTGGCACCTTTCGCCACCATCTCCAGCCTTCACTCCTGCACTCATGGTACCACCACTGATCTGTCAGTGTTCCTTTTCTGGAGATGGGACTTTATCCTTTGAAAGAGTTTTTAAAAATAGCAAAAGGCTAATAAAAATGGTAAAGAATCATTGCAAATTAAAACCGTTTTTGCAATGGAAACCGTAGAAAGGAATTCTTCTGGTCCAAGATTTCTCAGTCTTGGCACAACTGACATTTGGGGTGAGGAATTCTTCGTGGTGAAGTCTGCTCTATGTATTGTAAAAATGATTGGCAACAATCACTTTGGCCTGGCTTTACCAGTGAGCCCTCTCTTCCCTGTTAGGACAACTGAAAGCAGGTCCACACACATGAACACATTCTCTGAGGCAGAGAAGCAGGCATCTCCTACTCTTCATGTTGAGCCTCTGTTTCCTTCAATAAAAAGATGCAGGGCCAGAGATTTAGCTCAGTGGTTCTGGCATCTGCCTAGCAAGCTCAAGGTCCTGAGTTCAATCCCTGGTAACCACATGCAACAATACTGGGCATGGTGACTCACACCCAGCAGCAATCAGTACCACATACCACAGTGCTGGGCATGGTGGCTCAAGCCTGTAATCCCAATACTCAGGAGGCAGAGGCAGGAGGATTGCTGAGTTCAAGATTTGCCTGGACTACATAGTGAGCTCAGGGCCAGCCTGAATTACAAAGTGAGACCCTGTCTCAAAAAGAAAAAAAAAAAAAAGATGCAGACATGGTCAATATGATAAAAAGTCAATAGATTTAGAGAATAATAAGATGTTCCAATACCCTATTAACTAGAATCTACAAAGAAAGAATATAGAAAAGGGAAAGGCGGACATTAACAAAGAAAGAAAAAAAAGTTGTAGATAGCATTGAAAAGTCCCTAATGTTCAATAAATTCTATGAAAAAGGACTCTGTAAGATACATAATTGAGATTTCGGACTACTAGGCATGATGATAAGATTCTAGAAAAAAGAACAGGTGAGCTACAGAGGAATGGGAACTAGAAAGACAATAACATAAGAACTGAAAGACAGTGGAACAAGGTGTGTGGGTTTAACCTAAGTCATCAATAAGGGATAAGAACCCAATAAAGATATTTTCAGACATGTGACTACTCTAATTATCTGTTTCCTAAGTATGCCTGAGTGAGGCCTGGAGTCTGTGCTTCTTCAAAATAAGACTAAACTAAAGCTAACATATTTGGGTACTGAAAGATATTAATAGGCATTTGATTGATATGTTGGACAATTTGAGTAAAATTTATCTCTCTCTCTAGATGTATATCTTTCTATATATCTCTATCTATCTATCTATCTATCTATCTATCTATCATCTACCTATCATCTATTTTAAAAGTGGAAAAGCAAGACTATTATTAACTCCAGGAAGAACAGGAAATTTTCAAAGTATTATCATAGCATTGACTCAGCACTGTATTATATATATTTATACTGTTGGGATGATGCAAATCCTAATTATTGTTTATCGACTGTGTGTGTCAAGGACAGAGGCAAAGTGGCGGTGATGATGGTGTTAATGGAGGTAGGTCCTTGATACCACGATGAGATACCAGAAAATAATATCTAAAACTGGAAAATCGAGAAACATGAGTCCAAAGTTTCCATGAGGAAATCAAGAGCACAGAGCAGGGTTTTGGGGACAGGAGGGCAAATGCTCTAGATGGGAGAGAAAGAGGAACAGCAACACAGAATTTCAAGGAAACGGCCTTGGAGAGGGAATACTGCTGAGACACATGGGAGAGTAAATGTTTAGTTGAGCTGGTGGTGTCTGTCTGTAACCCTGGCACTCTGGATGGCTAAGGCAGAGGGTGGCAAACTTAGCAAGTCTCTATCTCAAAATTTAAAAAAATTGAAAACTTTTTTTTTTTTTTTTTTTTTTTGCTTTTTGAGACAGGGTCTCGCTTTGTAGTTCAGGCTGGCCCTGAGCTCACTATGGTGCCCAGGCAAGCCGCCGCGAACTCAGCAATCCTCCTGTCTCTGCCTCCCGAGTGCTGGGATGACAGGCGTGAGCCGCTATGTCTGGCATTGTGGTATGCGGCGTTGATTGTTGGTGGGCGTGTCTCCACACCCAGCATTATATGTAGTTCCCGGGGATTGAACTCAGGACCTTGAGCTTGCGAGGCAGGCGCCAGAACCACCGAGCTAACCCTCTGGCCCAAAAACATTTTTTTAAAAAATTGAAAACAGGGTAGAGTTGTAGCCTTGCCTAGTTTTTAAAAAACTTTAAAAAAAAATTTAGACAAGTGCTAGGTCAGTGTGTAGGCCCACGTTCAATCCCCAGTATGGGGGAGGGGGGGAGGTAAAGATTTAAATGTAATGAAATGGTTGTTTCTAAAGAAATTCAGTTACACTTAAAATTTCAGGAAACATACACAGTTGATAGAGCCTGCCTTCCAAGGTTGCTGAGTTTTGATTAGTTTAAAATTTTTAATATTCAATGAATACTTATTGAATTCCTTTCACATCTCAGGCTTTGACTTTATTATATCCACTTATATGTTCTGTATAATTTCAAAACAGTTTGTTTTTTTGTTGATGCATTCAGAAGCCTAATATGAAGGTGCAGGGTGGAGGATAGGATATAGTGTATTTATGTGAGTTTACTCAGCTGGAGTCATTGCTGATATTAGAGAGCTGTGCATATCAAAGATAATGATAGTGCATTTATCAGGAAGGAACAGAGCAACGTACAGTAGGAAGTAGTGCAGCTCAGAGTCCTGCAATGATGTGGGAATCATGATTATTTTATTATTGTCTTTTTAAGGCCAAACTATAACTGAGCAATGAGTCTAGTGAAACTGACTTTCAACCTGGAAGGCTCAAGAACCAGTAGGCGTCCTACTCCCTTGCTATGTCTTAGAGAATATCCTTTCCTCCCCGGTCCTTACAGAATACGAAAGGCCCCTGTTGGCACAAGTATGCACTTTTCTGAAACCCTCGATCACTAACTCCACTTAACCTATTCATATCTGCTAACCATATTCAAACGGGCTTTTTTTTTTTATAAACAATGAGAGGAACCCTAACCCCTATCAAAAGAAGACATTGCTCAGTCTTCAGACAATATTTGGCTAGTTTCAAAATTGAGCCAGGTGAACAATAAAATCACCAGGACCTGGTAGAAACATTCCTATACTTCTTTCCTCATCTTGAAATCAAATATAAAGGTCCCTACCTTCTTCTGACATGTACATTCTTCTCTTGGGATTTATCTGCTGCTTCCTGGCCATGTATCCAAAAACGCTTTATTTTTCTAGATTCCTTGCCTGTTGATAAATTCTTTTTACCACCTGTGGCACCAACCTCTCACATGCCACCCCTCAAAGGGCATCTGTCCTTTCTGGACTGAACCCCCAGATGTGCATATATAACCACCTTTTGCCCATGGAGACCCTTCTCTGTTTTTATTTTTATTAGTACATATTTTGTTACCTAATGATTACATCTCCCATGGAGACTTAACGAAATGACTATGTAAGCGCACAAGGTAGCTATAGAGAGAAACTAAAGGGCTCGGGATTATTCACACTGTAAAGTAAGTATGTTGAGAAGTGTGGTCAAAGAGCACTCCCTGCGGGTCAGGAGAGCCTGAGGAGATGAGAGGAGCTCGTGCGCTGGGCCCTGGCCTTCCTCCCCGCTGCGCTGCACCAGAGGTTCTGTCTCTGTAAGGTGGGAGAAGTTTGGTCTTTCCAAAATGAATATGAAAGGTTTTTTTGGGGGGTGGCATGTCTTGGAGAATGGAATTATTATTCCCACTTTATAGATGAATATATTAAGCCTCAGTGAGTTCAAGGAACTAAGTCACATGACTCTAATACATGCGTGGACAAAATTTAGGTTCTGACTTCAATTCCAGTGCTTTCCTATGGAAAATGAACACGGACAGGGTGTGTGGTGCTGTGTGGGGGTGTTTTCTGGTTCAGATCTGCAGCAGAAAAGAGAGTGTGATTGTGTGCATGTAAACACTGGTCACATATGTTAGCTCCCTTGATAGCTACTTCTTATAAATAACTCTCCTATTTTATTAATGATACTGTTTAGAATTCTTTTTAGAACTTACCTCTTAAAAAAAAAAAGCTTTGGAATTTTTTAATTTTTTTTTTTTTACAAATTGTGAATAGCAGCCTAAGTGTATTTCATCATTTTGTGTTTTTCCAACCAGTTCTGTCTGGTTGATCCAGAACTTGGAAGTTTTGAGGCTATATGTAACCCCTCAGGAGATCTCCTTAATGGGAAAGTATGCACGGGGGACTGGACATTCTCAGCAGCAAACCTTCAACTTTTACTTACACACCCGAAAGGAGAGTGCGCCCCTTAGGGTGTTGGGCCGTTCCGGAGGAAGCCTCTGGAACAGAGAACAAGAATGGACAGCTTGGGTCACAGCAGACGTGGCAGGAAAAATCAACCGTGGCCTTTCGTCTGCTTTCCGATGGTCAGACTCCTCTATTCATGCCCACAGGTATTTCTGCTTGGAAGGCGGGACTCCAGTCCTAACCCAAACAGATATTTGGCCGCGGGAGCTGCCTGGCCCGGCCGCCGCGGAGGCGGACTCGCACCTCTCCCACGCCCGAGTTGTGCCACTTGCTTCGGAGCGACCGGGAGCCGCGCGCTGCGCCCTGCTGCGTGGACGCGGGGTTTCGAGCCCCGTC
>PVIC010057949.1:0-10527 GCA_004025085.1 Thryonomys swinderianus
CCCACCTAATGATTTCCCACTGGATGAATAATATCCACGAGGCCAGACCTGTAATTTTATAAGTTGACTGTAGTTTAGTTCCCCCTTGTTTGGATTATTTTTTCATATTCAGATTATTTGATGGCCTGTATCAACACTATTACCCAACTAATAAGACTCATCATGTTAGACCAGTTGATATTATCAGTGGGTTTAGAAGAATGTTCCCCAGATTTCCCTTCTCCATAAATTTGCTCCTTATCACTATCCTTGTCTCATTAATAATATTTCCTAAATATGTCAAAGCATCCCTTGCTGTCTGGTCAACCTCTGCCTTAATTCCAACTTTGGTTATTACTTATCTGGACGATTATAGTAAGTGCTTAAGTGGACTCTGTGTCTCTTCTTATTATTCTAACCCATCCCCCCTAACGCCACCAAAACTGCTTTCTGAACTGCAGATCTGTTCACGTCACTACCACTCAAAATCTTCCAGTAGCTTCTAATTATTCTCACGGGCCTCAGCATGACCTACTTCCGTTTCTAGCTACAGCTAGAAGTCTTCCTCCATGTATGACTTTCCACTTCCTTCTCTTCTTGCTTTTCTTGATCCACGTTAACTCCCCAGTCGTTTCACTTTCCTCCTCCTGTTCTTGTCGCCACTGAGAAGACCCTGCCAGACCCAGTCCTGTCAGCTGGCGCTCACCTGTTTCCTGAAGGCCGGGGCCACCTTCCCTCTTTCTGGCAGCGTTGCTAGTCCTGGTTCCCAGGTAGGGTTCGAGGTTCCATGTTAGAGCTTCGTGTGTAGAGACTCCCTCCTGCCCACTCTCTGTATTTTGATTGTTCAGTTGAGCTCTTCGACGGTGAGAACCAAGCAGTGTTAATCTCTGCATCCAAAAAATAATCACCTGGTACATAGTAGGAAAGCTCAACAAATATTTGCTAAATTCATAAATAAATGATTAACTTATTAAAATTGAATAAATGATTCTCACTGAAGCTTATGGTAGGAGGGTGGTTACTATTAATAGAGTCTCATGGACTTCTTTTGAATATGATTGGGAAATTTTAAAATTAAAAATGAGCGTCTACCTGGTGATCAGGGATTCATTACCAGCAAAGAATTCTGCTAGGGATGTACAGTAATTTTGTGATACCCTCTGAGACATTAAAGTAGCTCCATTTTCCTAGAGTGAAAAGCAGGGTGCTATTCTGAGCCTTGACAATTGTGTGAATTTTGATTTTGTCAAAGTCCTGGTTCTTTTGGCCTTGGAACCAGGGCCGCCCCACCCCAACCTTGCCTGCGCACTTCTCGCCCACACCTCTGTGCCCTCTAACACAGTGTGGCCACCCTTCCCCTTTTGGCTCACATGTAAAAATTCCTATTAATTTAAGAAAACGACAATTGGCAAAGCACTAAAAGTGAATTTAATTTAAAAAGTCCAATCATGTTCTTCCTTGTGCTGAACCGGACTAGGAATTATTTGTGACTGTGATTTAGCATTATTTCTGAAGGGAGAGTCTCCCTGTTTAATACTAATAGTCTTCCCAGAAGTTTCATTAGAGGGAACTGCAATTTTTATTGCTCAGGATTTAACAAACTCCAATCTAAAGTCACAGTGCCATTTTCCTACAGCCTCGCGGCCTACGATGAAATTCTGAATTCTAACAATGTCAGCCTAGGACTCAGCCCATCACCCAAATTTCTTTGCTAAAACTCATACACGAGAGACCTCACGCCTCTCCTGTTCTCCCGAGCGCCTTTCTCTGCATTTTCTCTGCTCAACACTCCTGACAACAACTTGTCTGCAGATGCACCAACAGCTGCTCATGCTGAAAAATGGGCTTGTCTCTCTCACGGGGGCTATGATTTCTGGCATATGCATGCCTCCTACTGTCTCTTTGGTTTTAAAGCAATTTTCAGCACACCTGCTTGCTTGAACTTTACTGACAAGCCCTCTTAAGAGTT
Source organism: Thryonomys swinderianus (assembly GCA_004025085.1). Lineage (NCBI taxonomy): Eukaryota > Metazoa > Chordata > Mammalia > Rodentia > Thryonomyidae > Thryonomys > Thryonomys swinderianus. The sequence continues at coordinate 1,949 of PVIC010057949.1, forward strand.
CACTGAAGAAAAAAATATCCGTTTCCTAGGTACTTCCCTGTAATTCTAAATTTCATTTTAAATCTCCCAGTAAAGTGTTTACCCCTGTGGATGAAGAGACAATCTGTGTTGAGACAGTCCTGCTGCCTCTGGCATATCTCATCAGCTCTCGTATCACAGCAGATAAAGGAGGATCCATTAAGGCCAGAAAGCGAGCTTGTGCCTCCCGCCAAAATTATTCCTTAGAGTCTATTTGCTGCTGCCATGTCCACCCTGAGTTTAACCATCACCTAAGAGATTACATTCCACTCAGAAACTCTTCTGCATGGTTCTGCTCTTTGGGTTCTGACTCCATTGGAATTTCAAGTTGAGTCAGTCTCTTAGAAATATAATTCATTTTCCTTTCAGTATTTTTTAACCTTTAAATTCTCCATAAAGTTGCTCTTTCTTTCCAGACCAGCATCACATTGAATGAATTAGATACGAATTAGAGACAAGAACTATCTTTTGACAATGACAGGGCCCAGGTACCTCTTCTGAAGTGGGCTTCGCCAACATCAGTTACTCATATTGAGAATTCTCTCAGTGGTAAAAATATAAAACACTCTCTAAGCAAGAAGATACTCTTCACTGCAAACATTTGGGCTCTGACCTCAATTCAAGCCCTTTCCCTCTTTCAAAGTCATTGAAAAATGTTTATGCTGATTTTGTGAACTATGAAAGGGCCTCTAAAATATTTATGGCTGTTGCCTTCTAACTTTCACGATGCACTGTTGTCTGCAGGCTGCTGGTGTGTCCACTAACGGTCCCCTTGGATGCCAGTTGTTAATGACATCTTATCTTCAGTAGGTATCTTGGGCTTCCTTTTAGCTTTCATTAATTGTGAAAACCCCTCAAGAAGTGCTTCACCAAGTATCTGTGACGCTGTTATCTTCAAGACACATCAGGAAGGTGCACGATGACTGTGGCTACTCAGAAAACTGGCTCTGATGCACAGACCCCCTAACTTCGACATGAAAGCAGTGGTCTGGGCCAACCGGCAGGTGGCACGTGGCAGACATCTCTTTTGCAAAGATCAGTCAGAATGTGGAGGGGGCCCAGCAAGGCAGCCCACACACTCAGGTCCTTTGGGTGGGTAGCTTTCCCCTTGGAAAATTGGTGACTTCCTGGAACCTGGACGCACTCTCACCTTCCCACTGTCGTTTGTGTCAAATATAAAGTGGTTAGCACCTCTACACACATTTCCCTCAGCATCTCCAAAAATTCTTCAGGCTTGTCCACTAAGAGAACGCTTATTTCCTATGTTCCCAGACAGTGGACATCGTGCAGTGTACCTGAGGAGCCCGCCCATCCCATTGATATTCACATTTAGCAAGCAAAGGTGAGTCCTTTCTGAGGTAGGAAGCCTGTGTGCTCCGTAATGTCCTGAGACACTCCTGTGTCTCCTGCTGCGGCTCCTGACAGATCTTATAAAAGATCATAAATTACTATCTGTTGAAATATATGAATTTAATGGATTCCATTAATGCACACCTGCACAGAAGAGATTTCAGGAGCCCAAAGATATGATCAGTCAAACCGCTTTAATAGTTATTAATTACAGAAGCAGACTATTTATCCGCTGCCTACACAGAAATCTGCAAGTAGTGTAATACTCATACTTCAAGGCTTTCTGGATGGAAGAAGAAAATGGGCTTTGGTTAAAAGGATCAAATACTTATTTTAGCTAATGCATTTCCATGCTGGGGCTTTTTTTTTTTATTTGCTTATGGGAGAGAGGTTACTATTTTTGTATGCAGACTTTTAAGAAATTTAATGCCATGTAGAGGTTTTTTTTTTTTTTTTTTTTTTTTTTTTGGTAAAATCTTTAGAAAGGACTTTGACCGACATTTAATGGAAGTCATTTCCCTTTCCTCTAGGTGTGTGAAAATTAAATGTTTACATAAAAGCCTAAACTAGCCATTCAGGATAATCCAAGCAAAAGTCTCAGAGGTATTCTTGGTACATTGGTTGAAACAGTTGGGTGGGGTGGCATCTATAGGCTTACAATGAAAACATAACATGAACTTTTTCGTCTCTGTTCTACAGAAAATATCTCATAACTTTTAGCTAATAGTGATCATAATGACAGCTATTAATTTTTATGGCATGCTCTATGCCTCACAGTAACTCAGTAAACCAGGCACTATTGCAATTCCACTTCTATAAATAAATAAAATGAGTAATAGGAAAGTACTAGGATTTACCCTATACTCACACCACACCGAGGGCTTGTACATGAGCTACTGTCGCTGGAGTCCGTGTTGTCAAAAGCCGTACAGTGCTGCCCTCCGATGTCTCTTATCAGCTACACCTATTTCTGTTTTGTAAAGATGATCGTATCCATTTGAACACAAAGTTTGAGGCAACACCTTCCAAAGGCAGCTGCCCTACAGCAGGATAAAGCCATGACCAATCCAGAATTCAAGTTTCCAAGTGTGGCGAGGAACCACGTTTCAAGACTGAAATAAATGAGATATTGTTTTCTTCGATTACAGACGCAGGTAAGAATCCTGCATTTTGCCTGATCCATCAGAGATAGGTCATTAGGATGTACAACCCCAACTGCACTCTTGAATATTAAGAGTCATATCTGGATATTAGGATGTATATCCGCAGACAACTCGTGTCTAACAATATTCCATTTCTCAGTAAGTTGTTCATCTTGTGCTCTGACCATCGATACACTGAAATATTTGGATTTCCCAATTCTCTTTGTCTAAGGAAAACTGTTCCGCATTTTATCCCTGTAAAATCGCTCATGTTCAAGCACCACATCTGACATCACCCCCTTTGTAAAGTCTTTTGTGCCTCCCCAGGCAGAATTAAACATTTCTTATTATGAGCGTTACACATTTCTGTATCATAACACCCATAGTGCTTTATTGTTCTGCTTTTTTTTTTTTGTATCTGGATGTCTGTCTTTCCCTATCACATTAAAATGTGTGAGACAAGGGCAAGCTGATTAGTCTCACTTTCATTTGCAATTGACACATCGTAGGGGATCAGAAACTGTCGGTGAGGGCATAAGTGTTTTAGAAATGTAAGAATTCTATTTTTATGCAATGTGAATGGAGAAAAGAGTGATACAAGCATTTTTTCTTCCTCTAAAGAGCTAAAAGTCTAGACTCAGTTTATAAACAAATCACACCTCTTTCAAGAATAGCCTGGTTACTGTCTCAATAAGTGAAGGACATATATTAAAAAGATATTACACTCGCTGTTGACATTTCATTTCCTGTATTTTTTATGTGCCCATCCAGCTGCAATAACCTCGCTTCTACTATGTTGGTGATTGGGAGAACACATTTCTATGCATAAAGTTTTTGTGTGCACAAGTGCAGCTTCAAATAATATGTGGATACAGCTGATACAGTTATTGGTCATAACTGTGAGTTGCCTGACTTTACCTTTCTTGACCTAAGTATGTTCAAAGAAATTGCTGAGCAAATTTTATGTTGTACCACTCAGCAGGCCTCCATGAGTGTAGCATATTCTTCTGTATAAACCTTGTGGCAGATACTCACTTCCTTTAATTTGACCAGAAAATGAACCCATACGGGGAAGGCAAAACTATATTGTCACTTATCTCAAAGTTGTAACCCTCCAAGAAAATGATTAGAAGTGAAGCCCAAATAGAATCATACAATCATGATTCCTCATTGTGTCTTCTTCAATGTTCAAGAAGATTTTTTTTTAAATGAAGTTACATTGTGAAGAAGCCCATCAAACCAGTTCAGTTCATAGTTTGGATGGAAAATTTCCTCTGAACCCAGCATAATGAAGAAGGACTTCTGGTGTTAGATGTGCTTTTAACAGAATATATGAAAATGAAGGCCATTTTATATATCTGACTACTTGATAATTCATTGTCAATATTTTCATTATTGACATCATTATCCCAATAAAATTTGCTGGGAAATATAAAGGATGTCACAATTCTTTCTAAACTGTCACTTGCATCTTCTTCCCTGAGATTTAGAGAAGATTTCTGAGGTAAATATTATGGTGACAACATTCATTTTGCAAAGGAAGCAAGTGAGGTGCACTTGTGAAGTAACAAAGCTAATGAAGGGTATGATCGATCTTGAGCTGAGCAGCCCAGTTGAAATCACACCTTGCTGAACACAAATCATATCCCTAGGTTTTGGTAAGGAAATTGCATAACTCTCCTCCTGCACTACACCAATAGTGTAGGGAGATCTCCGTAAGACCTCACTCAGGATGTTAGCCTTAATCCACATCTGTTACACGCCAGCATTCATGACTGGTACCATTAGAAATAGCAACATAAATGGAATACAGTTCTTCTCCTAAATTCATGGACATGTTTTGAAATGATAAGAAAAACCTACTGAACTAAAAATAAATATTACTGTGAAGCAAAGAGATAAATATTCTTATGATCTTAACTGCAATATCGGCAAAGAGAAGCAAAGAAGAGAAAGAAAAGATTTGATGGTACAAAGGAAAAAAAAAACAGAAACAAAGCTTATGTGTAGGAGGGACAGAGGGCTTCAAGAGAGGGTAGGGGAATTGGTAAAAATAAGAATCAAGATAAAGCATGTACAGTACAAATTCTCAGTGATGAATGTGACCACAAGGTATTCCTAAAATGAACTAATAAACTCAATAAAGGAAAAAAAAAACAAGTGTATTCAAAGTTGGAAGCAATGCTCCATTTTCCATGTAATCATGGGACTCTGCAAGCAACCGGGTTGTACAGTTGTTTATCCTTTGGACTGTACTCCTGTGCGGTTACCTACCCCCACCATGGATTCCTGTTGTGCCCAAGATCAAATCACCCCCTAGCTGCTCCACCCTCTGAACCTCTCCTCTCACCAGGACAGTGTTCTTGCTCCACAACACTTCAGCTGTCGCATTTCTCTAGTCAAAACAGCAAAGACACATGGTTTTTATAACCTGTTTCACTCTACATTCTTGGCCAGTAAGGCCTGGCCTTGACTTTACTTTCCTTATAAGCCTCAGGCTGAGAGTTGCCCTCTCAACACTATTTTTCAGCCAATCTGTAGAGAAGTTGTAGCTCTCTCTCTGTGCCACAGCATACTTTTCCATTCTCCATTATAGAATCTATGGCCTCTTGTCTGTCTTCCCTTTTAGAATGTGAGCCGCTATTTCAGCTGTGTGAGGGCAAGAGACTGGCACTTACTTGACCATTATAAATACATTGCAGAAGGTAGATCCTGTCATGTGTGTCTTGAGCGAATAAAGAATTGATTCTGTAGATCATATAAGTGATGCAGTAATTAAATACAGCACATACTTTCAAATGCTGGATTTTTTTCTATGTTAGACCCTACATACCCTCATTTCTCCTTTGTTTGTGTTCTCACTAACATGGGATGGCTATTGCTTCAATATAAAAAACAAACACCTTATTTTGTACATTTTCCATGACATCTACTTGTATCTCACACTTTGAACTAGCAAAGGTAATCATTATTTCCCTTTTTTATTTATAGTAAAAAGACAGTTTATCTATTTCAGTAACAATATGGCTATAGATATTTTACTTCACTATTTTCTAGTCTCAGAAATCTTTGTCAGTGGTTCATTTCAAATGAATTTTCTGGAACCTGCTTGTAAGTCGCCTCAACACTTTGTAGAAACAAGGAGAAAAAGTCTGAATTGGCCTGGAGCTCAGAGACACCTTAACGTTGGGAAAGGACTCTGAGGAGTCTTCTAAGAGTGAGAAGGGTAGATTATTATATTGCATTATTAATATGAAATGGATATGCATTTATTCATGTATGGTTGGCTCTACCTTTTCAACATTAAATTACTTTCTACCTTATGAAAACTTAGTTCCAAATGCTTTTCTGAAGTGCAAATTGTCCAGGGAGAAAAGATGGTTTTGTTAGGTTGGTATCCACGGGCAGCCCTGGGTAAAATAGTGAAACAGGTGAAATAAAGTTTTTTTTTTTTTTTAACTTTCCATGCTCAATGGAAAAGGGAAGTATAAAAATAAAATGAGTTTATTCTCATTCAGGTTTCAGAGGTCCTATGTTATTTCTGCTGCTCCCTGACTTAGCTGCACAGACTCCACAACCATTTCACATGCATCCTACGTTCCACTTCGGGGTGTGATGTGGCAGACAAACACTGCAATAACAAATAACCTCAGCTCTCAGGAGCTCAATACGTCAAAAAAAAATTCTTGTTCATGCAAACCGGTATAAACCCAGTCACTCCATACGGTGCAATCCTCCACCTGACAGTGTAGAAACCCAGGCAACATTCATCTCTTCTTTTTTCCTGGCATTTCAAAGCAGACTCCATGGTCACACAAAAAAAGAAGGGAATGGTACAGGTCTGTCTAAGATTTGTAAATGGTTTGAGCCGGAGGAAATGTCTATCTTTTTTTTTTTTTTTCTGAAATCTTGTGAGCCAGAAATAAAGGAGTCTAGAAAGTTTGGAAGAGGTAACAAAGATTTGGTGAGTGGTAACTGCCTTTATTTCACTCTTGCCTGGACTAAAAAAGGAGTTGCAAAGAAGTATTACTAATACTAATCCGCTAATTCAAATGAAGACCTCCCCCACTTTGCTCCCCTCATGGTGGAAGATAGTGGATAGCAGTAAAGCCAGTTTACAATTTCTATTGTTTTCACTAGCTAATTTATTTCTCAACATTTTAATTATGATATTTGTTCACTGTTATTACCGCCACTGTTTTCCTAGAAAATTCCTACATTGTGTTCTTTTTGTAAACCTCTGTACCTCAGAAAGTCATTATATTTGGATATAGATAGGGTCTTTTAAAAGTAATTAACTTAAAACAATGTCTTTAATGTATGCTTTCATTTGATCTGATGTGTGTACTCTGAGAAAGAGAAAAGTTAAACACACAAAGAAAAAGCAAGAATGTTTCTCTACCGAGGAAGGACCATGGAAATACACAGAGAGACAGGATTGGCTAACACACAACACTCTAACAGGAATATTCAAACTCTCCATTGTGAAACACACAAAAAAATGTTCATTTCTTGATCTTCGCATGTGCCCTATGAATATGGCAGCTTAAGACTCTCCTATGTGATCCCTACAGGCAAGTCTACAGAGCTTCCACCGTCTGAAGCCCTGAGAGCCATCTGTTGGGGAAAAGAAAATGAATCTAAGTACTTTCTACAACAAATGTTCAGTGTGAACTACCTGGACTGTCTTCAGCTCTCCTCAGTCTTGCACCATGTCAAGTTGTACACGTCTACACTATCTCTTTAACTGTGTTGTCACGCCAAGTACAAACCTCTTCCACCTGCAGTGTATGTGTTTCAGAGAAAGGTTTGCTGTTTGGCTTTGAGAACAACACTGGGTTTCAGGATCTGAGCTTCACCACACCCTCTGCAAAGTCTCCTGAGGGGCACAGGGTGACACTGCCAGTACGGAAGAGGACTTCTTGCTCTGCCCCCTTAGTGGTTGCTAAGAGTGAAGCCTCTCTCACAGGGAGGGAGGGAACACCCCTTCATCTAGGTGACTGCTCTCCGCAGTTCCCCACGAGGGCCCTAGTCTCACTCTGTAAGGCATAAATGATATGACTGACAACCAAGGAGCTTACTCTATCCATTTCCACAGACACTTCAATTTACACTGCCACCTAATCACACTGTAGATCAGATTGAACAGTTTCTCGGCTCTCAAGTAGTGAATATTCAGACACAAAAATGATCCATTTAGCCCATGTTCTTTGTCTGTCTTTGCTTTTATGTACAGACTTCTCCGAGGCAAATGTGTCAACAAAACTTGTAGAAAAGCAGGCCTAGATCAGGAGATTAGAACTGTCTTGTTGAAAATGGATCCTTCATCCCACATGTCATACTGAGGCATTGTGCAAAGCAACACACAGTGAGACTCTGTTGTTAAACTGTGTGTGGGGACACACATACCTCTAATTCCAGCATAGTGGGAGATTGACGCAGGAGGGTTCAAAGTCTGAGCCCAGCCTGGGTTAACCAACTAATCTTTTGTAAGTTATGTATCTCTATATGTTGTTTTCTTATGATGTTTGTTGTTTCCTATTGGCCAAGTTCTGCTCTTGATTATCAGAATGGAGTCTCAGTTGTGCAAGGAAAGTGTCAGTGTAAGGTGGTCAGAACTGTCTGCTGCAACTGGGGTTACAGTTAATGGCTCAACAGAAACACTTTTGTTTGGGGGAAATGCTGTAAGACAGGAAGAGCTTCAGCGAGGTTTACTGAGAAACACACTCTGTATTACTGTCAGCAAAAGTTGTACTTTCAGGATCTTAATCATTAATAAGTTTAACATAATTTGTCAGACAGCATCAGAATAATAACTTTTATTTAGGGAAAAAGTAGATGAAAAGGAGCCATATTTCTTTAGGATTATCTTGTGTCTCATTTAGTTTTCCCAGCCACTGATGTAAAAGTCTTTAGTCTCATGCAGAATTTAATAGGATATTAGTCGTTTACTGGCATTTCCACAGTATGGACAAAGGACATAGATGTAGAATTAAGCTCCAAATTAAAGTGATAAAAAGTGTTTGGAGCAGTAAGCACAGGTGAATTTGTTCAAATGGAAATATACCT
>PVIC010057950.1:0-10527 GCA_004025085.1 Thryonomys swinderianus
AAAAAGCAAAAAAAAAAAAAAAAAGCAATGTAAGTGTCTATCAATGGATGAGTGGACAAAGAAAATGTGGCGCATATACACAATGGAATATTACATACACCTCAAAAGGAGGGAATTGTGTCAGTTGTGAATGTAGTTGTTCCTCTAAGTGAAATGAGCCAAGTAGAGAAAAACAAATGTTGCCTGCATCATTTCACTTTTATGGGAACCTAAAACTGTCATTCATAGGCGTATAATATAGAACAGTGGTCACCAGGGGTTGCGGGGAGCTTAAAGGTAGACATTGGTCAAAGGATTTCAGTCTGATGAAAGAATCATGTTTAGTTGATCCATTTCACAGTGTGGTGATCATAGCCAATAAAGTACGTACTCACATACCTCAAAACTATAGGAAGAGTAGAGTTTGAATGAACTCTCATAGAGAGAGGGGGGAAGAAAATCATAAGACATATTGGAGCTGCTCCTTTAAGCTTGATAGTTTGGGGCTGATGTATATGTGTGCACTTGAGCCTTTGTAAAATACTGATAGGGGTTCCTTTTCCCTGATCAGTTCGTCCCAGTTTAGCATAACTTGGTGTCTTGCTTTATCTTTCTCCTCTTTCAAAAAATTTTTGTTCTCTTTTTTCCTCTCTCTCTCTCTTTTTAATAAAACAACTGTCTAAAATTATGATACCAACTGGCACATGGTATCATAATTTTAGACACTCCCCATCTTGGTCCCCTAAAAGATCAGAGGCAGAGGGGAGCTTTCAGAGGGAGCTGAGGGAGGAGGAAATTTTTTTGGAGAGTTTTCTTTGAATAGATCAAGTAGAAGCCCTGCAAAGACACAAGACAGCAAGGTGTGCAGCTTCTTCAGGACATAATGACTACCTCAATTTTCAGATCACATGTTCCCAGTTTTCCACCTTCAGGCTGTCCTCCAAAGGAAAGCCTGGACATGGTTGTCAAATATCTACCAATAGTTTAATAAGTTTAGGTTCAGAAACGTTGCATCCAGTTGTCTTTAAGAGATGTTATAGCCGGGCATGGTGGCTCATGCCTGTAATCCCAGCACTCAGGAGGCAGAGTCAGGAGGATTCCTGAGCTCGAGGCTTGCCTGGGCTACATAGTGAGCTCAGGACCAGCCTGAACTGCAGAGCGAGACCCTGTCTCAAAAAAAAAAAAAAAAAAAAAGAGAGATGTTATAAATGCTTCAATTGCTTTTCCTTTGTCCCCTTGCTGGGATGTGAGGCTGGACGTCCTTGTTCATTTTCCAGGCTTTGGAAGCTGGGTCCTTTGTGTTGAGTTGCACCAACTTATCCCTCAGATGGGGCACCACTGCCATGGATCATGAGCAACTCCAGGGAGGCCCAGGGGGACCTCACTTAACTGAGCTCTTTGGCTGCAGCTTCTGTGGGTTTTTGTTGATGGAACCAGGAAGCTAAGGGGAAGGCAAAAGAAGGATGTCTGCCTAGGAATTCGTGTAGGGGACAGGGGAAGATAGAGGAAGACTGGGGTAGTCTATCACTTGATTGACCTAAGGGCCTACCTAAATAATCAGTCAGAGAATAGGGAGGGTAAGGGCCAGAGTGCTCATCCCTCGAGGCAGCGTGTTTGAGTCCGTCGAGCTCCTTGAGACACTGACTGGTAGATGTCTGCTGGAGTTGGCTCAAGAGGTAGAAGACTATAAAGAAAGTGAACATCTTGAAGATAGGGTTTTTTTTTGCCAGTTTGAGCAGAGTTGGACCTCAGAGGGAAAACAAAGAGCTCCTGAGAGGACTACCAGATAAAAGTTAATTATTCAGCCAAACTGTCACCGTGCCTTGCTTGCCTACTTTGCTACCTAAAATGAAGGTCTGTGCTGAGTGAAACTCCATTGCCTTTGTTATTCCTGGATACATCCGGGGTTTGAGTCCATTTGGGAGCTTCACTCTATTCTAGTGAAGACCACTGACCCCAACAAAGGCAAAGAATTTTTTAAAAACAATGTTCTTTTCTCTGTAACCAATAAACGGATGCGGCCATATGCGATAATTAGTTGAATTAATCTCTTTACAATGTATACATATAACAGAACATCACATTGTAGTCCACAGACACATTATTTGTCAAATTGGCAAAGATAAGGACAACTTAACTCTAAATATTGAGGCAAGCACAATGAGTGACTCTAATATACAGAAAAATGACCCGGGCATGGTGTCACACACCTGTAATCCCAGCACTTAGGAGGCTGAGGCAGAAGGATCACAGAGAGTTCGAGGCCAGCCTGGGCTACACAGTGAACTCAAGGTCAGCCTGAACTACACAGCCAGATCCTTCCTCAAAAACACCAATAAAACCAAATACAGCTGGGTGTGGTGGCTACATCTGTAATCATAGCACGCTGGGTGTAGCTCAGTTGCAGAGCCCTCACCTACCGTGTGCAAGGCCCTCAGTTCCAGCCCCAGCAGTGCAGGGAGAAGCACTCAGGGAAGAATGCACTCATTCGCTGTGAGTGAAGCTAGCTGGGTAACGAGATGGTGAATATTCCCTTTCTCTTTAGATTTCTTCATATTAGCGCTGGGGGTGGGGTGCTGCTCAGTGGCAGAGCACATGTTTAGCACGCAGGAGGCCCTGGACTCAATCCCAGCACCAAAATAATAATGATGATAATAATAATGTCTTCATATTTTCCAAGCATTGTATGCTGAGAATACATTTTTTAAGTTGTCAAAATACAGTCTAACATACATATTGAATTTATCTATGTCACCTACAGCATCTGTACATCTGTTTCCTTGGCTGGGTAAGGGCACATTTTTACATCTTATGAAGATACATGCGGTCTTTTGCAAGGCGTTTCCTGCTTACCTTTCTAGGTTTCTCAGATTTGTCCATTTCATTTTAGTCACGCTGAACTCCATGAATTCTCCCAGGTACGCCATGCTCATTCTTGTCTCTGTATCTTCCCACATGCTTTCTTGCTTTTTTGTTGCAGTGCTGTTTTTGTTTTTCTTCCTGGATTCCCCTGGGCTTTATTTCAGAAGCAGAAAAGTTCATTCTTTTGGAAGAAAGACTCCTAAAAACATGACAAGGCCTAAGTTCTAGCAGGGCTGGGGTATCTGGGAAAACATCAGGATAGGAAGTCAGGCAGAGAGGAATAGGGCAGAATCTCATTAGGAGAATCCAGGCCCCGAGAAAAATATTAAATTATAGCCAGAGTTGATGCTGAATCTTCTAATGTTGGGCTAAAACTCCTCAATTTCCATTCCTAAAGATATTCAAGACATCTGTGTTTCCATCTGTAAACTAGATCAAATTCTAACTAACTCTAAGTAAAAATGGATAAAGTGCAATGATTCTATTATGGATCACCATCACAGAGAGAAATGGTAGAGAATTTGTTATGTCCTTAAGCTTCCCAGAATAATCAATACCTATTACGCTTCACCTAAATATTATATGAGCTTCTTGGCCTTTTTCATATCATGGAGTACACAGAAAATGATCTCATTGATGACACATAGAGGTTGGTCTCTGGGCCCCCAGAGAGCAGAGATGTGCACTGTGGGGTCACTGGGCCCCGCCCTGGCCAGCTTCCCTTAGGCCTGAAGTGATCACTATCAAGGCCCAGCTGAGACATTCCCCACACACATCAGCCCAATCTACAGCACTCCAGGCAGAGGAAAATCTAGTCTGCTTGTAATTGTCCCCAGGAAAAAAAGCTCTCTCTCTTCCTTAGGTAAGTTTTCCCTCTGGCTGTTTCCCATATGCTGTGAGAATAGCAAGCAGATTCCTTTTTTTAAGCCACACACTCATCTAGGCCACCATGGTCATTTTTTTCTCACTAGATTCTGAATTTGGGCTTCTCTGGGATGTGTGTAATGCTACCTCATTGTTGTCTGATAAAATATAATGAGGAGAATCTTCTCATACGTTTGTTTGCTGTCTATGTCTTCTTTGGTGAGGTGTGTGTTCAGGTCAGTGGCTCAATCTTATGTATGTTATGTTTTTTTTTTCCCCAGTGTTGGGACTCAAATCCAGGCTTGTGCGAGGCAGGAGCCTTACTAGTAAGCTACATCCCCAGCCTTATGGTTGCATTCTTTACCGAAGCAAATTCCTGGGACTTCTTTGCTATAACACCCTAACATAATGCTGGTCTTACCTATGTTGACCACCCTGAGACCTCCATCCCCATAGATTGCTTGATAAGCACTTTTTCTATCAGGAGCAGCAAAATTCTGGATGTATACGCACATGTGAGTTGGCCAGCTGTTAGGTCAGAGTTATTTTACTCCTCTCAGGATCGAGTCTAGATAATAGACCCTTCAGAAGGGAAAAGAAATGTGTGAAAGAGAAGATATGACTGGTGTATGTGGATCACTATTTCCTAATATTTCATTATTCATTAAAAAACAGACTTATTAGCACTTTTGTCCTTCTCTGCTGAAAGACTAAAAATACCCTGCTTAATTTGGGTGATCATATTACAATGGAGTAATGAGTAGAGGAGAAATCATTTATGTAGAGGCACAACGAGGGGCTTAGTTTGAGGAAACAGTCTAGAGTACATATTCCTTGGGTTTAATTTCTTTTCATCAAAGTTAGGGAAAGGACTGAATATTTACTGACTTGTCAAACTCATGGTTCCAGGAACTAGTTTTTATCATGAGCGGTGGCAAGAAGGAATAGTGCTCCCGACTGTAGAGCCACTGTTTTCTCCTGTCCCTCCCCCATTTTCCAGTGGAGACATGTTGAGGCTAAAAGGCATACAATTCCTTACATTTTTCTTCAGCACTGTCTCTTCTTCCAGTTCCCATTTTCTTTATAAATAATACTTATCCTAGTAGCAATAATGGCAGCCTTAGAAGAATTTCGAAAAGGAGACTTAGGCAAACAGCTCACACTTTAGAAACTGTAATTGTCAAGTAAAGAATATATTCCAGGTATACTCCACGATTTGATATATGCATACATTGTGTAATCATGACCACCATCAAATTAATTACCCATCACCACCCATGCTATGCGGGGAAGCCCAGAACTTGTGCATTTCATAACCAAAATGCTATACCCTTTGACCAACTTTGTTCGCATTTCCCCCACTCAGTCTCTAGCAACCATTGTCTCACTCCGCTTTTGTCTTCACTTTTTTTTAAAGATTCCACATAGAAGTGAGATTGTATCATATTCTTCTTTCTGTGTCTGATTTGTTTCACTTAGCAAAATGTCCTCCGATTCTTCTACACTGTCCAGTGTGGGAGGGTATCCTTTTTATGGCTGAATGATATTCCATTATAGGTACATGAGACTGAGTATGTTCAGGATGGTATGGCCGAAGACTCCATTATATAGAGAATGTCAGAATGGCTGTAACCAAAAAGACAATGGCTAAGAAGTGTTATTAAGGGTGTAGAGAAAAGGGAACCTTCACCCAATGCTGGAAATCATAGAAGTTGGTACAGCCATAGTGGAAAATAGCATCAATATTGCTAAATAAGTTAAAACTGGGGCTCCCATAAGAGCCTGCCACCTCAGGCCCTACACTGAACAGAAAGGAAGTGAAATCAGAATGTTTGAAGAGCTGTCTGCAGCTCTTGGGTTGCTTGCAGCTGGGATGTGAAACTGACCCAGAACATCAACAAATACAGCGCTGTATACAAACAACTCACTCCTCCTGAGTCCTGAAGGACGTCCAGACAGGACAGAGCTCCACCATCATAACTTTGTAACAGAAACTAGTACTATCTGGTGTTAGTGTTTATGTTTATGTGGTAGTGCACTTAGGCAGGCTTTTTTTTTTTTTTTTAATCCTTTCCTTCTTTTGGTTTTCTCCTGCTGAACAGCATACTTGCAGTTTGGGAATCTGCCAGCTGGCCGAGGTGGGGCCATGCATTATAGCTTTATGGGGTGACTGTCTAGGTTTACCTGGGCAGTGACAACCATAACCTAGTCAGCCATGTTTTTCTTACTTTAAAACAGTTCAGGATCCACACCCAGTGTTTGCCAGAAGAAAGAAAAACAGAGCTCCACATACAATCCATACACCTAGGTCCATGCCAATGCTGTTACGCTAGCCAAGCAGCGGGCACAGCCCCAGTGTCCATCAGCCAACAGGCCAGACATTGCCAACCTTCTGTGACTGTAGAGAGACTAGTGATAATCAACCTAAGAAGACCAAGGAGATTTCAGCCCATGAGGATCTGACCTCATGGCTTTTGGGGCTATTATGGGCTGCATATTATGGCAAGGAATACAAAGCTGTTTGCCTCTTGGACAGAAAAGAAAAGAAGAGGTTGGGGCTGGGGTCCCTCGGTCCCCTCAAGGGTCACCCTAGGGACCATAAGACCTCTCCTTAGGCTTCACCTCCTAAAGTTTCCACGAGAGCATCAGTCTGGGGACTAAACTCTTAACATGTGGGCCTTCTGGGGACTTCTAAGATCCAAAGCACAATAAATGGGCATGCCAAACGTGGTGCATTCATATAGTAGAATACTGGTTAGCAGTAGCCAGGAAGTACATGCAAATACAGACAATAAAAGGGGTCACCTCTTAAACACTATGTTGAGTGAAAAAAGCCAGTCACAAAATGGCACATACAGTGCAATTCCATTTATATGAAACATCCAGAACACACAGATCTGAAGACATAGAAAGTAGCCATGGGCTGGGAGAGGGGAGGAAGTGCAGGAAAAGGGAATCACTATTAATAGGGATGAGGTTTCATGGTGGTGCTTGCACACCTGCGAATATTCGGAAGACCACTGACCCAACACTTTGGATGGGTGAATTATATGGTTGTGGTTATATCTCAATAAAGCCAATAAACAAAACAGCTCAGTCATAATTCACTGCTCCTCAAGTGCCTACTGGGAATGGATGCCTTCCTTTTCAAGGAAGGTAAAAGCCTAAACTTCACAATGGAGACAAACACTGGCTCAGTCAGGTGACCACATGGGAGAAGAGGGCGATTCCCTCTGTGTCTTCTGTCCAACAAAAGAAAGAGACAAATCCCCCTGGAGGGGAACACTCTGTGGTGAACCTGGCCAGTACTTGATCCCCCCTAAAGCTAGGAAATCTAAGAAACTGTCACAGCCAAAGCAGGCACAGTGTCTAAATGTAATGTGCTGTCCTTGGGGAGATTCCAGGATAGAAACAGGGCACTAGGGAAAACTAAGGAACTCTGAATAACTAAATATACCAATATTGGTCCATTAATTGCGCAAATGTATCATAATAACATAAAATGTCCCTCATGAGGGAAACTGGGAGTTACTTAACCTCACTGTGCCTCCGTCTCTCCTACTCTGAAATAGGCATGTATTATCTCGTTGGTTTATGGGCTGAAAGGACTTATGTCTCTATATAATAGTTGAATAGTACCTGAAATGTTACATTCTCAATAAATACTGGCTATTCTTGTTACTGTTAGTCAGTCATAGCTTAGGTATTTTTTTAAATGAAAGCAAAATTATGAAAAACATCTACCGATTACAGCTATACAGCTGTTTCCTGAGAGGGTCAGAAATGCTGTCCTTGAACAATGTTCATTAAGTGAAAAAGCTTCAGAAGGAGGTAACAGGGAAGTAAATATAGATTTTTCCCCTTAGACCATCTACATTTTCAATGGATCCTTTAAGAAAAGGGAAAAAATTATGTTCTCAAAGGAGAAAACATGAATTTAGTGCTTTATTCTGAGATCAGATCCAGGAGGGAATAAATAAATGAGAAATTTACTTTTCCCCTCCCATGGAATTTACCAGAACTCAGAGATAGTAAGATAAGCTAATTTGAATTAGTTTCATGCTTTCCCTTACCTTTTGTGATGGCCACCTTTGGAACATTCAAATGTCAACAGGAAAATGCACCAGGGAAGACAGGCAACTGGGGAACTGTAAAAACAGTTTTCATATTTAAAACATCCAATACACACACACACACACACACACACACACACAAATATCATCTGTAGTCAATCATAAAACTCAGAATACCTAGTTAAATTTCAATTTCAGATAAACATCAAATATTTTTTGTGTACATGTTTCAAATGTCGCATGTCACCTACCTTTTCAAATGATTATCTGCTGTTTACCTGAAATTCCAACTTAAGTAGGTGTCCATATTTTGATCTTCTAAATCTGGTAAACTTGCTTACGCATAATTATGCTTTTCAATACTTATGATGTTTTCTACCTCGAATAATCATGAGAAATTTCTAAACTAATCATAAGAAAGACAACAGAACTCCCTCCCCCTTGGTTATATGACTCATCTAAATTCTGTAGGTTGCTGTGAGAATATTTTACTTTTTTCAAAGGTCACCTACCAATGTGGTGGTCAGGGGGAATTAAAAGCTGCAATCAGTGGGAGAAATACAAATTTATCAGGTTCTTGGCTTTCATTTTTATATTCAAGAATTAAGTGTATTATGTTATAATTTAGAGGTTTCAATGAATGAAAAAGGAGAAGATGTGAGTGAGCGAAAGAGAAGGACAACAGAGGCTTAGAGAGGAGGGAGGTGCAGGCTAGGCCTGGGAGGTAGGATGGGGCTGGGCCTGTGGCTGGGGAGGAGCATGGCCCTGGGCCCTGGATTTCATCCCCAGCAACAAAACTGAGCTCAAAGATGAGGAAACGAAGGGTATGGAGGAAGCCAGGCACCCTGGCTGGGAGGAAAATGCTGAATGGAGGCTGAGGCCCTTGAAGGTGTCAGAGAAACACCCAGGGACCTGGGGATGACTCAGTCCTTGGCCAGATCCAGGTCACGCCAGTGCTGGGTAAAACCGACGGAAGACTGAGAAGGAAGTATCCTACCTACCTTGCTGCCAAAGAACCCTCCACTTTGAGGCTGAGACTATTGACTGCAAAGGAAGGAAACAGGTGAAAAAGAAGGAAGGAAAGAAGGGAAGGAAGAAGAAAAGATGCTCCAAGTTTTGTTTTGTTTTGCTTTGTTTTTTTAGTTACAAGAAAGTAACTCAATAAGAAAGACTTCAAAATGCTGGACAATCTTGAATGTAGATTAGGAATTACATGTTTCTGTCTCTCTCTCTCTCTCACACACACACACACACGCCCACAAGCACCAAGATTGTACATACACATTTGACCCTAGTTCAGTTCAGTTTTCTTTCCAGAATCCTTGGACCTGGCCAAGTGGCCAAGGTGCAGGAGAGCTGAGTCATGGGATAAAGTACAGCTCCATCTAGAAATCATAAAGATTTAGTTGTACATTAAATTAGTACCAGGCCTAAAGATTGGACTTTGAGAAAGATCTTGAGCTGAGGTGGTTTTTTTTTTTTTTTTTTTTTGGCTCATTTAAGCATGACAAATCTGGAGACTGGGGTCGGGTCCCTGGCAAAGCACATACTTTGTTCACTTCAGTCCTTGAGTTTAGACCCCAACACCACCTCCCCAAAGAGAAAAAGAAAAGAGAAATGATAGTGTATTACTATCAAGTATGGGGAGAGTCATTGCTATACTGTGTATCTTTTTAAAAACATGAGATTATGAGCATTTTAGAGGACAATTTCCCTCTGCATTTTTGAAGTAAAACGCAAGGTCCTGGCCAAGGTAGTGTGTCATCAGAACTCACAGGCGGCTGCTTCCCTGCAGAGGAAGCGCTTGTGTTAGGAAGCAGGGATGCTGAGATAGTGTTTGGGGTTGTTTAATTTAGGAAGCAGGCTGGAAAATATCCAATAAATTTCTTGGCTTTAAATAAGACCCTGGTGACATGTTTAATTTTGATTTCTGAGATTAATTAATTATGGGAAAAATCTTAGAATTTATTTAAAGGGTCACACGGGAAAAGTCACACACCAGTAGAGAGGCTTGGTCTGAGAATGAGGAGGAGTTTCCAGGAGTGGGTGATTGGCATGTGGAAAATTACTAAGAAACAAATAATGGCTGATGTTCAAGTTTTCCAAATGAGAAGATTATTTTTGATACCACTTAAAGATTTTTAGAACCTTTGCAAACTTATTTTTGGGGCAGGAGAGCATTGTACACACAAGAATGAAAAATTTCTGAATTATTTAGCTGCGTACATGTTTCTCTCTTGAGAAACATGTAGTATGTATAAAGAATATACAATTGTATTTATTATTTATGATGAAGCAATAGATTGTGTCATCAAGCTTCTAAACAGAAGAGAGTAAATTCAAGGGCATTTCACATTCTGATAGATGCAGAGACTAGTAGATTAAAAAGAAGGTTCCATGAAGGAAGAGACAGACCATTTATTAGACTGAAATTGCTTACAGCAATTTAAGGTTCTAACACATTGCTAAGATGACCTCAAAAGATGAGAGCTGCTGAAGCATAATATTTTAAAGACACCTACAATGTTTTTATTAAAATTTAAGATACACAGGGCCGGAGGGTTAGCTCAGTGGTTCTGGCGCCTGCCTCGCAAGCGCAAGGTCCTGAGTTCGATCCCCGGTAACCACATATAATGCTGGGTGTGGAGACACGCCCACCAACAATCAACACCGCATACCACAATGCCGGACGTGGTGGCTCACGCCTGTAATCCCAGCACTCGGGAGGCAGAGACAGGAGGATTGCTGA
>PVIC010057951.1:0-10524 GCA_004025085.1 Thryonomys swinderianus
CCCACTGCCCCATCCCATCCCCTTCCTGTCTGCCCCCAATCTGTCCTTCCCCTCCTCCCTCAGCCCTGGGAATGCTAGGACGTGAGGGCTGGACTAAATCTCCCCAAAATATCCCTTAGCGTGGTGCAGACCCAGACACCCAGCCTCATCTGCAAAACTGGCCCCTCCTGGTCCCGGGCCCAGCGGGACAGGCGGTACAAAGCCACCTACCTTTCCTCGTGGCCATCACAGCAACCAGCACCACAGCCAGCAGCAGCAGGCCCAGCAGGAGCGCCACACCCCAGGCCAGGGGGACGCCAGGATGAAGGACAGGCGGGCTCGGCCTGAGGCGGGAAATGCCGCAGAACGAGACGGGCTGAATCGTGGCTGAAATCCACAGGGCGAAGGGCCCTGCCCGGCCGGGATGTCTGTCTGGAGCCTGCCTGCCTGCCTGTCTGTGGTCAGAAGTTCGGGGCGGCAGAGTGCTGGGGACCCTAAGTCCCCCCACCATTTGCTTAGTCTGGAGCGCTAAACAAGCATCCTCCTCCCCTCCCCTCCGCCCAGCCCCACATCCAGGGTTCGCCCCACCTCTTCTCATGCTGGCTGAGCCCCCAAGGCCCGGTGCTGTCCTCAGCCGGGGGGCCGACCCCGTAGTTCTCCTCCTCTTCCTCCTCCTTCCTCGCCTCCTCCTCCTCTTCTCCTGGGCCGCGAGCTGTGGCAGGAGGACACAGTGAGAGCACAGTGTGCCCGTGGGCCTCTATGGCCCCCGGACGTCCAGGGGTGGGGAGGAAGGAGCCGGGCTCCCACCGTGGGGCTCCCACTGCGGCCTGCACCCACGGCCTCCTCCTTTGCCCCCCGCCCTGTCCTCACCAAGACCTGGCTCCCGGCTCTCTCGGGCCCGCATGGGCTCCCCAACACCTGCAGCCCGGGACCCCCCTCTGCCGTCCCGCGGTGCACAGCCGCCGAGCCTGCGGGCCCCTAGCCAGCCTGGGACAAGGCTTATCACCCTCCATGTGCTTCCAGCAGCAGGACCAGGGCCGGCTTCCTTGGGTCAGAACACGTCCCGGGCGCCCAGCCAGGCCTTCCGGGCCCCAAGTGGGGACCTTGCCCTGTTCTTGAGGGATCCGCCGTTTCTATTCCCTGCACCGCAGCCCTGCCGTGTGCTGAGAGCATATGCGTTCTCAACCTGAATTTTAGGTTGCAAACGATGTTGCTTTTAGAGGCTTCCTTCTCATGGTCCACATCTTCCCGTAACTAAGTAGCTGTTAAAATTTTTAAATTGAAATATCACTGTGAGAAAACCACCCACCCAACTGCACACACCCTCCTGGTGCCAACCAGCCACCTTGATGGCCCTCCTCTGCCCCTGATGCCAGGGGAGCTACAAGCCACACCCCCGGCCCCGGGGTCCCCACTGCAGCGGAGCCGGTCCCTGCACCGCCCCCCTCCCCCGTGGGCTCTGTCCTAGGGCAGATTGCTTTTTAGGGGGCCAAAACCCCACCAAGGCACTAGCCCTTAAAGCATCAGGTGTAAAACAGTAACCACCGACTGGAGACAGCACAGAGTCTCTTGTTTAGGAGAAAAATAAGAACCAGGAAAATGTTTTTCTTAGTTTGATTATCTGAGGACACGAATCACTTGAGAATAAAAAGACCAAAAAAATGCCAGGGGGCGGGTCAGTATCCATAAAATAAAAGCAGCAGCGACCTGCTCTTCAGGCGGCTGATATTTTCTTCTCAGAACAGTTTTTTTTAATATAGCATTCTATTTTGCTAATAGTAATATTTAAATTTTTTAGCTTTAATAAAGACTTAGATACTGGGAAGATGTAGGCCATGAAACTACGGTTTCTACCTTGAAATTCGGGTTGAGAGGTTGCCCTGCATATCGGGGACTCTACGTCTTAAAGCTTGAGTTGAAGGGTTCCATCCCCAGTAACCATATACAACAATACCGGGCGTGGTGACTCAGGCCCACCAGCAGTCAGTACCAC
The DNA here is from genome assembly GCA_004025085.1 of Thryonomys swinderianus. Classification (NCBI taxonomy): domain Eukaryota; kingdom Metazoa; phylum Chordata; class Mammalia; order Rodentia; family Thryonomyidae; genus Thryonomys; species Thryonomys swinderianus. The sequence goes on from PVIC010057951.1 coordinate 1,973, forward strand.
ATAGTGCCATACTGGGCATGGTGGCTCACACCTGTGATCCCAGCACTCAGGAGGCAGAGGCAGGAGGATTGCTGAGTTCAAGGCTTGCCTGGGCTACACAGTGAGCCAGCCTGAACTACAAAGCAAGACCGTTTCTCAAAAAAAAAACAAAAAAAACGAGTTAAAGCAGATCTGGTATTGACTGTGCCCTGTGGACTGGACACCCACCATGAGCAGTACAAATAATTAAGATGTGAATTCACTAAGTTTTAAGTCATCAAAGGTTGCAGGAATTTAAAAAGCAGAAGGTCTAAAAATTAATATGGTCAAATTCAGTTTTGCTTTGAACATTCCTAAATTTATCTGGGTGTGGTGGCACACGTCTGTAATCCCACAATGGTAGAGGCTGAGGCAAGAGGATCGCTGTGAGTTTGAGGCGAGCATGAACTACATCGTGAGTCCTTGTTTTAAAATTTAAAAAAATCTCCAACTTAAGAAAAAAATACATGAGCCAGGGACTTAGTTCAGTGGTGCCGCACCTGCCTCTCAAGCGCAAGGTCCTGAGTCTCATCCTTAGTACCAGAAAAAAGAAAAAGAAAAGTAACCTCAAGTATGCGAGAAACGCTGGAAGAAGAGGCTGGAGGGAGGGAAGGGCCTTATCTCAGCCTTCCAGATCAGTGTGGCTTCCGCTGCCTGGACAGCCGGTCGGCGAAGGGAAGCTCCTGCACCCCCAGCAGCCTGTCCCCCCAGCCCGGGGCGGGGGCACTCACCCTCCGGCCGCACCTCCAGGGCGAAGGTGTGCACCAAGTGGGGGCCGGCGGCGCCCTCCACCAGGCAGCCGTACTGGCCGGAGTCCTCCTCCTGCAGGGTGACCATCTCCACCTGCAGCAGGCCCCCGCCCATGTCCGTGAGAAACGTGCGGCCGCTCCCCGGCACGCTGCGGTCCACAGCCGAGGAGACCAGGGGCCGGCACCCCTCCGGCGAGAAGCGGCACCACACCTTGCGGGCGCGGATATCCTGCAGCCGGTAGTGGCACTGCACCTGGATGGAGGCGCCCGCGGGGGCCTGCAGCACCTCAGGGCGGCTGTCGGCAGAGCCCCAACCTAGCGAGGGAAGGAAAGGGGTGCAGGGGAACTGCCAGGCTGGGGCTGCCGGCCAGCCGCCCTCGGGCGGGCAGGGAAGGAGGGGGTGGCGGTCCCCGTCTCACCGTCCAGCTCGCGGAGCAGCAGCAGCAGCAGCAGCAGCAGCAGGCTGGGGGCCATGGCCTGCGGCGAGGTGTCAGCCCCGGCTCGCCCGGCCTCGGGCACAGCCCCCGCCGGGGGCGGAAACATCTGTCTCCGAGGGTCACGCGGGGCTGGCCGGAACCACCGGGTGGGAGGCGGGGGTGGGTGGGCACCTCCAGGGGTGGTGCCAGGGGGCGCTTGCCAGCCCTGGCTGGCTGAATGCCCCAGGTAGGGCCGGGCCGGGCGGCGAGAGGCCCCGAGAGGGAGGAGGGCGGGGCGGGACGGGTGGTCTTCGCGCTTCCAAACAGACGCTGGGGCTGCGCGTCCGGGAGGAAGGTCCTGGGCCCCGGCGCCAGCCTCTGCCAGCGCAGCCCCAGGGCCCAGCCCCGTCTGGCGGCGCCCTGCCCGTCCCCTGGGGTCCTGCCTGGACACTGACCCTTCGCGCTGCTCGTGTTCTTCGGTCCTGGGTAAATGGATCCTTTCTTCGATGTCCGTTTCTCATACCTTCACCTCGCCTCTGTTTCCCCACCACGTATTAGTTGGATATTTTCATGTCTTCTCTTACTTTCCATCTATTTTGTTCATTTTTTCTGCCTGCTGATTTCTTCATATTTTTCCTCCTCTCTTTTTCTATTATTGTCTTTTAAATTTTTATTCTGTGATTTTTTTTTAAGTACAAAATCTCTTTCATGCCCTGTTTAGAGCACACTACTTTTGGTTTTTGCTTTTTAGATTTTTTTTTTTTTTTTGAGACAGGGTCTCCCTTTGTAGTTCAGGCTGGCCTTGAGCTCACTCTGTAGTCCAAACAAACCTTGAACTCAGCAATCCTCCTGCCTCTGCCTCCTGTGTGCTGGGATGACAGGCGTGAGCCACCACGCCCTGCACTGTGGTATGTGGTACTGACTGCTAGTGGGTGTGAGTTACCACGTTTGGTATTGTTGTATGTGGTTACTGGGGATTGAACTCAGGACCTTGAGCTTCCTAGGCAGGTGCTGGAACGACTAAGCTAAATCTCCAGCCCCCTATTTTTTAGATTTTTTTTTTTTTTTGAGACAGGGTCTCACTTTGTAGTTCAGTCTGGCCCTGAACTCACTATGTAGCCCAGGCTAGGCCTGGAACTCACAGCGATCCTCTGAGTGCTGGGACTGTAGGCGTGAGCCACCACGCCCGGTTGGAACGCCTTTTCTCCACTGGAGACAGTTCTGAGTCCCTCCCCGCCCACCCTCCAGCCTCCTCCCTCTCGCCCCCTCCCTGTCCCTCTCTCCTACTCGTGTCCTGAGCTCAGTCTCTCTCCTGTGACACAAACGTGCTGCCAGCACGGGAGACACTGGACCTTCACTCCCTCCCCCGGGAAATTCCATCAATCAAGGGCACCAGGGTGGTGGCGGCACCAGAGTGACCACCGAGGCCCGGGGGGAGCTGGGAATCCCTCCCCACTCTCCTCTCTCCTTCCTTCAGCCACAGGAAGGTGACAGGGAGACCGGAGCAGGGCTGAGACGGCCGGCGGTGCGGGGCTGAGCTCTGGGACGTGGAGGTGGGGCAACCCGCTGCCCCTGCCTGCCTGGGAGTGAGGGCCTCCTGGGACACTCCTAAGCTTTGAGCCGGCCTGCTTATTCTGATCAGGCCTTCTCCGAAGCCACCTGGGAGCATGTGTGAGCCCTCAGGCGAAGAGGGTCCTGGCTGGGGCATGGCAGGCTCAGCCGGGACCCAGGAAGTGCCATGCTGGGTGACTCTGGCCCCGAGGGCTGTAGTTGGCAGCACGGGTGCCCCCTGGTGGGAGCAGGCAGAGAGGGAGCCCAGCCTCCGCGCCTAGACTCTGCCCTGGACGCAGGAGGGGGCGCAAAGGGTTCGGGACGCGGCGCGTTCTCTTCTGTGCCTTGAGACGCGCAGTGCTGCTCGGCTCTGACCTTGTGGCGACTCGCCCTGGGGGAGCTGCCCGTGCCAGCAGCGCTTACGGGAGGCAGAGGAGCCGTGAGCCCAAGTCAGACGGGGAAGAAGCCAGCATCCTCCAGCACGCCAGGCAGAGCGCGGCAGGGCGCAGGCAGGCACCTGCTGGTGGCCAGAGAGGGCCGAGGCTTGGCCCAGGGAGGCGGCAGAAGGAGGAGGCTCCCGGGTGGCAGTCCGTGGGCACAGAGGCTGGGCGCCCTCGGCCCTGGCCCCAGCAGCGGATCCTCGCCCACCCCCAGCCAAACCCTTCCCCTCCCCGAGGGTCCAGGAGAACGGATCCGTGTCGGAGGGTTTGTGAGTGTTTACTGTCCAAAGCTGGGCGTTTACAGAGAACCACTCCTAACGCACGCGTGCACGTGCACGCGCACATGCATGTACACACACGCCCTGCGGGGAGCAGGCGCAGCAGTGACCCTCGCCAGAGCAGGTCCGGGGTCTCGGTGGCCGAGGGCGAGCACAGGCCCGGGCAGCCCGGGGCGGGGCCCCTCCTCACACGCCCCTCAGTCCTGCAACACACAGAGCGCTCAGCTCGGCCGCCGGCCGGCCAGCCCCAGCCGCCCGCTCACCCGGCGCACCTGTGAGGGGCCGCAGCTGGTGCCCGGCTCCCTGGCCGGAGGCGTGCCCAGCTTCCGCCTGCGCCAGGCTACGGCCCCGAGGACACCTGCGGCCAGAAGCTTGCCGAGGAAGACGCAGGCCAGGAGCAGGGTGGGAGCGGGAGGGACGGGGGTCTGTCCCGGGAGGCTGCGGGGAGACGGAGGCGGATGAAGGCGGGTGCCCCAGGCCCTCGGGAGGGATGAGGAGACCGGGAGGCTCAGCGCCCTGCACCCCGCTGACACGGGCTCTGGGGGGCTCGCGCAGGGTGCGGGCAGTGTAGGCCCGGCTCCGCCTCGAACCTGCGGCTGCCTTGAGCACACACCTTCCTGGCTGAGGCACGCGCACCCATGCACCCTCAGTGGTTGTGTGAAGCACAAGGCCAGCACCCAGGGTCTTGGATCAGTGCGCTTTGCCAGTGAGTCTGGACGGACCCCTGGCAGCTGCTCTGTACCCACACAGCCTGGCAAGGCCACACCCGGGCCCCTCGCGCCCTCCCACCCCTGACCCAGGCACCTGGACATGCTCTGTTCCGCCCGGGCGCCGCTGACGGCCTCGGAGTCCTCAGGGGCCCAGACATCCGGGTCATCCTGCCGTTCCTGGGAGTCTGCGGGAGAGTGTGGGCTGCTGACCGCCCTGCCGTGGCAGCCCCACCACCCTGTCCCTCCCCTCCAGCTCCTGAGGACAGTGAGTGAGCAGGGCTTGTGCCCAGGGCTCCCCGGCTCCCCACTGTCCAAGGCGAACGCTCCTTCCGGTTCTGTCCCAGGAAGAAAGGGCAGAGTGGCATGGGGGAGTGGGAAGGAGCCCGTGACCCGGGGCCGCTCTCCTCAGAGACAGCCCTGGGGCCCGAACAGGCGACGCAGCCCACACCAGGAAGCACAGCTGGGTCGGGCTGTCTTGTGCAGTCAGCAACCTGCACAACCACCCATGGGACCCACACTACGTGTTTTCCCAGAGCCCAGAGTTAGCTCCTGCACAGAGGGACCCCAACCAGGAGGCCCAGCTCTGGTCCGAAGCCAGGGTCGCTCACCCTCCAGCACCTCCACCAGCACCTTCTGGAGCGTATCAGCCTCACCGCCTCGGAGGGCCTGGCACTGGTAGAGGCCAGCATCATGAGCCTGGAGGTTCCGCAGCGTCACGGTGAGGGTGCCTCCCAGGGCATCGTCCATGATGGCTGTGCTCCCGTTCCGCCTCTGCAGGAAGGCCAGCAGCCACAGGCCATGCGTGCTGACCACGCGCTGGCACTGGCCCTCCTCGCGTGGCTGTCGGCACCAGGCCTTGCGGCGCCCCCAGTGCTTTGTGGGGTTATAGGGGCAAGAGATGTGCAGGGGCCGGCCGGCCACACCCTGGAACACCGTGGTATTGTGGGCTTCGGACAGCTCTGGAGGGGAGACAGCAACTTAGGCTTTCGTCAGTACGCCGAAAACTTCTTGAGCACCTACTGTGTGCAGCGAACCAAACAGATAAAAGCTCGGGCCTTGTCCAGGATGCAAAAGGAGGCCTGGCTGTGGCATCTGTGGTGGGCACGGTCCCGAGGCTGCCTGTCGCGCTGTTGCACTTGCCAGGCAACTCTGGCGCAGCAACACACCCTCTCTGGGCCTGTTTCCAGAGCCCCCCAGCAAAATTCCGCTGAGTACCCATGCCATGCGTGTCCCATGAGCCCAGGGTCCTCCTGCCCCTCCCAAGCCCCAGAGAGGGCCGGTGACCCCCTCGCGGCCCTGGTGTCCACAGGGGCTCTGACGCTGCGTCCCTCGTCCTGACCTCCAGCTTCCCCATTCCAGTGGCTTGCTTCCCCTTTCAGATGGACTGTCTCGAGCTATTTTGGGGGAGACATGAGGCTGCTATTCTGGGGTCCCTTGGGGAACAAGAGCTGGCCTTGCGCTCCAGCCCATAGTCCAGGACAGGGGCTCCGGGGGCCGTTCTGTCTCGGCCCCTCCTCCCATCCCCAGCCATGATTACGAAAGATGGGATGGAGGTGCTGATGCCCTGGGCTGTGGAGCTGAAGACCCCGTGTGCCGTCTCAGGCGAGCTGACTCCCCCAAGGCTGCAGAGGCAGGACTCTGGGGACAGTGCTCCCAGCCCAGGTCCGCCCGCTGCGCCAGGGGAGCAAGAGCGACCCGGCCGGGGTGGCATAGCACACCTGTAACGCGGCATTCTGGGAGGCTGAGACAGGAGGACCAAAAGTCCGAGCCTACGGAGATTTAGCTCAGTGGTTCCGGCGCCTGCCTCGCAAGCGCAAGGGACTGAATTCGATCCTGGTAACCACATACAGTGCTGGGCGTGGAGACTCACGCCCACCAGCAATCAATACCGCATACCACAGTGCCGGGCGTGGTGGCGCACGCCTGTCATCCCAGCACTCGGGAGGCAGAGGCAGGAGGATTGCTGAGTTCAAAGCTTGCCTGGGCTACATAGTGAGCTCAGAGCCAGCCTGAACTACAAAGCGAGACCGTGTCTCAAAAAAAAATTTAAAAGTCCAAGCCCATGCTGGGTAATTTAGGCAGAGTCTATCTCAAAATGAGAGGAAGGTCCTGTCCCCATTAGGGACAGAATGAGTTGCGCACGTGGCTTTGGGGTGTCTGTGCCCGCATCTCAGTGACAGGAGCCTTCAGCCCCCCGCCTCGGTCTAGGCTGCAGTTCCTGCTGGCATCCCCCGGGACCCAGGTTTTGTCTTGAGTCCTCCCCCCCCCCCACCCTGCCCAGCCTGGCCTCACGCTTCAGTGGGACATAACTTCGGGGGCTGCCGCCAGTGCCCCCCAGGCTTCCCCGGGGTGCATCAGGCCCCGCCCCCTGCACGGCCAGGGTTCAGTGCCCGAGGGGAGGACTGGGGGAGGCGGCGGGGCCGAGGGGCGCTGGGCTGCAGCCGCCTTCCTCCCGAAGCCCCCCACCTCCCTGCGAGCTCGGGGAGGAGCGGGGAAGGAGACGCCGCGGGCCGGAGGGCCTACCTGCGACCAGGAGCAGGAGGAGCAGCCGGCGCGGCCCCATGCCGCCTCCCGCGAGGACAGACGCCCGGGCCTTGTGCAAGCGGCGCCTCTCCCGGGAGTGTGGGGAGCAGGGGCAGACGCAGCCCACAGGAACTCTGCGGTTCGGGACGGCGTGGGCGGGAGGGAGGCGCCGCAGGGGCGGCGGGTGACGGCTCGCCCGGGGTGGCAGCCTTCCGCCGAGCCCGGACCCTCGGCAGCCCCTTCCTGGCCTCCCTTCCCTACGGCACCTGTGTAGTGAGAACAGAATCGGAGCCGCATCCCCCGACTTCCTGTGTGGGCACCTGTGTGTCCATGACAGCCCTGTGCCTCGGTTTCCGTACCTGTAAGACGAGAACAGTGATACCTGCCACACCACCTGTGGCACAGGAAGTCCCGGGCACATCCGAGCATTGCCTCTGTCCCGGCACAAGGGGGCAGGTGAGAGGGAGGCGCTCTGGACTGCCTCAGCCTCCCGTGTGCGGCAAGGTATCCCGGGCTGGCGTCCAGTTCTGAGTCACAACATATTCGCATTCCTCTGCGTGAGTACCACGCTCACTGAGTCTGTCAACAAACACTACAACAGAACAATTCCATCGCCCCCAGAAGGCCCCCGTGCCCCGGGGGCACAGCAATGGAAGATGTTATTCTCACATCCTTGTCAATATTTGATAGGTTTTTTTTTTTGTTTTTTGTTTTTTGTTTTGCTTTTGAGACAGGGTCTCGCTTTGTAGTTCAGGCTGGCCCTGAGCTCACTATGGTGCCCAGGCAAGCCGCCGCGAACTCAGCAATCCTCCTGTCTCTGCCTCCCCAGTGCTGGGATGACAGGCGTGAGCCACCACGTCCGGCATTGTGGTATGCCGTGTTGATTGTTGGTGGGCGTGTCTCCACGCCCAGCATTATATGTGGTTACCGGGGATCGAACTCAGGACCTTGCGCTTGCGAGGCAGGCGCCGGAACCACTGAGCTAACCCTCCGGCCCCTTGATAGGTTTTTTAAAGCCTTTCCACTAGTTTTGTGTTTTCCTAGTGACGATGAGGATGTTAGATGTCCTCTCACTACTGTTAGCTGAGATACTCGTACGAGGTTTTGTTCTGTTTTGTTTTGTTTTGCAATACCGGGAATCAAACTCAGGACCTCACATTTGCCTGGCAGGTGCAGCTCCACTGAGCTACGTGCCTGGCCCTGACATCATCCCTTATTGGTGTCTGTAATCTTATTTTGTGAACTACCAGTTCAAGTCTTTTGTCTCCTTAGCATTGCTAACAGTAAATTATGAGAGTCCTGTGTGTCTCCCGAGGGTCAGGGCGTTGTCAGAAGTGTGACTTGCAAATACCTTCCTCTAATCTGTGACTGGTTTCCTGGATTCCTTAGCTGGGTAGATTTTAATGCTAATGAGTCCAAGGTATTGGTTTTTCTTTCACAGCTGATACTCTTGGTGTTCCACCAGGGAATTCCCTCCGCCCCAAAGTTCCAAAGGTCTTTCCGATGTTTTCCATTAAAAGCCCTACTTTAGGTTCTGCCTTTGGTCTACCAGCCGATGTCTAGTTAATTTTTACATACGGGATGAGATCTCCTTTGTAGCATTTTGTCATTGACAACAACAACGAGGTCTCGTTCCTGACAGCCCGCTCGGCTCAGCTGATGCCCACCTCTGTCCTTCACCTCGCGGTGTCCTTGGCCTCGCGGTGTCTTGACTGCTTCCTGTAGTCAGGTCTCAGGGTAGGTAGTGTGATTCTCCAAGGCGATTTGCCTTGTCTTGCTCCTTCCCTTGCAACGATGTCAACTTTAGAATCAGCTTGCTCACTTCCTTCCCCTCCAAGATACACACACACACACACACACACACACA
>PVIC010057952.1:0-10516 GCA_004025085.1 Thryonomys swinderianus
TAAGCTAGTTAGACATCTTGCAGCCAGACAGGCTGGCCCTGGAAAAGCCCACAAAGAAGCCAACTTGGAGGTCAGCATTGCTGCGGAGAAAACTACCCCAGGGACCCAAGGAGGATAAACAGCAGTGATTGATATTCTAAGGAGGCATCAGTCTGATATTCTAAGTAGGCACCGGTCTCCCTAGATAAACACCAGTGTTTGATATTCTAAGGAGGCTCCAGTCTCCCCAGGTAGAGGGCCATGACTTTGACCCACCTCTCCCAAAAAAGGCCGCAGACTAAAAATTCTTGTACACTTGTTATATGACTTGATTTCTCATTGAATCCCCATTTAATCAGTATTACCTAAACAACTACACCTGTTGTAATCTTATTGGTTAATCCTGATTCTGTCCATTTCGTGATTTCTCACTGTACCAATGCTACCTAAGCAACTGTATTCACAGTGGTACTGGTTGACGGCCATTTTGCCCCACCTTAAACCTGTCTCACCTCATGGCTTTGCTCCATAAAGGCCCCCTGGGAAGCAAGGTGTGTAAGTCACTCCTTTGAGTCCCCTTCTGTCTTTCTCTCAGGCAGAAACTTTCTTTCTCAATGTAGTTTTTCCTACTCTCAATCTTCGCCATTCCTAAAATTCATTCTTGAATTTGAGAGAACACGAACTCATGTTTCAGGTAGATAACAGGTCAGGAACTAGGCTTGCTACCTGGTGTCAATTTCCTTTGAATTTGGGCTCCAAAGATGTGACAAGGTAGCTGAGTATGGTGGTGCCCACCTGTCACCCTAGTGACACAGGGGAGCAAGTCTAACTTTGAATATCAATCACTTAGCATATCACTCACTACTGTTTATCCTACACGAGTGGGGCAATACTCCTCTGGCAATACTAACCTCCATGTTGGCTCCTATGTAGGCTTTTCCAGGTCCAGTCTGTCTGCCGGCAAGATGTCTAACTAGCTTATCTACCTATAGCACTCAGCTGAGAAGGGTCCATGTAGAGAAAACCACAGACAGGGGCCCTTTCTAGGGAGCTGATTTAACAGTCCTCAAATGAAAATCATGTTGTAAATTAGCAACCAATTAGCAATAAAACCTGTTTATAAAGTATATCTGGTGGATATCAGTAAAACAAAAAACGTCTAGCACCTTAGTTGTTGTTATATGTATGATCACTTGTAACTTGGCAGTCTATAGTCCATAACAAGCAAATAAAAGCAATTTTTCTCATACTTTTTTACTGGATGTCTAGGTCCAAGTTACAGTGAGACCTATGTTAAATAAAATTAATATCTTTTTATCTAACAAGGTTAAACGGGTCTCCTCAGGCAGTACCTTGGAACCCATATAGAGTCTTTTTGCCCTTCTGTCAATGTCAACCATCAGGATGTGTCACGGCCTTGTTTGACCATATTGCTTTCTGCAAAAGCATGGGAGTTTTTTTTTTCTCCAGGTGACATTCTTTTGGCACACTTCTATAGAATCATAGGATCTTGTAGAAGTTTCCCCCATGTCCTAAATCTTTAGTAATTGCAGTTGACCTTGGAGGGCCAGGGCCAGTATTGGCTATCTTTTTAGCCCAACTACCTTTCTAGTTCTGGCCTCTAAACTTTGGTTGTTAAACACCCAGGAGAGAAGATCAGTAACATTAGCATATGCAATAGTAGTGAACTCAACTATTATAAATCTGCCTGCATATAAAGCATTTAGGAATAAAAACATAGTTAGGAGGCTATTATGTTGCCAATCATGGTTGTTCTAGCGGTTGAGTCACTGTCTAATGTTAATAGAAAAGAGCCTTAACTAAAGAACTATACATAATATTTTAGTATGAAATTGTGACATTATCCTTGTGATGCACTTAAATGTGTCTCAAGCGTAAAACAGCCATTGTTAGACATACTTACTCCCCAAAAATGTATGAAAAAGGCTCCTATCTAAGTAGTAATCTTTTGAACAAGATGTCAACTAAGGAAAAAAACATATCAGTTTACAAATGTACCTGTATTATAGGTAGCCAGAGCATAAGAGAAAGGCAGATTTCTGAATCAAAAGGTTAACATCATAAACAATATGTTGCAAGACCCATATAATTACAGAGTATATATATATATATATATATATATATATGTATATGTATATGTATATATATATGTATTTTGTATACCAGAAAAGTAACAATAAGTATCATAATTATATGAAACCTTGTATCCTTTAATGTAGTTTAGTACCAAAGGGGTCTTTTTAATAATACCTTTTTGTTTATTCCAAAGAAATTAATCTTTTGAAGATGACCAATGTCACAATAATTGTTTAGAATTTGACCAATATAAAGTATTTTACATTTATAGAGCTTAAACCTTTGATGATAACCAATGAAACCAATTTGCAATAACATTGAGATGGTATTTGTTGGGGTAAGTCTCCTATAAGGTTGTGAAAATTACTAGTGTTCCCATTAGTGAACAAAGACCAGAATAATTATGTTTGGGCAGCTGCTCCTCTGTTCACCAAGAGGAGTTTTATTTAGCGGTCTCCCCAACTGTAAGGGTTTTTATTCAAAAGGAAAGAATTTTTATTTTTATAATTTGGAAAAAACAGGTTGTGGCAATAAATATACTGTCTGTAGTTAATAAAACTTGTTTGGATTATTGCAACTAAAGGAAAACACACAGTACTTCTGTAAAATAAATCTGAACATTTTGATCAGTTAACCTATGGAAAGAAGGGCATGCCTTTCATCTAATAACATTTATCTGTAAGTCAACTTAATTATAGGTGGATATCTTTTAGGAAAAACTTTTAAAAGATGAGAAGAAAAAGAAATTTTTTTGGTGGAATTTTTTTTAATTGAATTCTTTATTGGTACAATTTATATACATCGCAAAATCACATATAACATTGGGAAATTTGTACCAGTATATGCCACAAGTTAATTCTCATTTTTACCCATATCCCTACCAAAAAGAAATATTTTTAATTTTTTTTGTTTGTTTGTTTGTTTGAGACAGGGTTTCACGTTGTAGCTCAGACCAGCCCTGAACTCACTCCAGAGCCCAGGCCAGCCTCAAACTCACAGCAATCCTCCTGCCTCTGCCTCCCAAATGTTGGGATTACAGGTATAAACTACCACGCCCAGCACTGTGCTGTGTGGTACCAATTGCTGGTGGGCATGAGTCACCACACCCAGTATTGTTATGTGTGGTTACCCAGGATCAAATCAGGGACCTTGTGCTTGCTAGGCAGGTGCCAGAACCACTGAACTAAATCTCCAACCCCCAAAAAGAAAATTATTTTGAGCTCAAGGAAAACAAGTACAAAAATTGTATGACTGGACAAAAAGATAAGACATATAAGACAATCTATAAAATTAAAGTGCACTCAAATATTATTATCTTGAATCATTTCCATTGAATGTGGGCTCCAAAGATAGGACACAGAAGCTGAGCATGGTGGTACCCACCTGTCATCCTAGCAATCTCCCTGGCTGAGACAGGAGGATTGCCAGTTCCAGCCCAGGCAACTCAGCAAGATCCAGTCTAAAAAATTTAAAAGGGGTAAGGATGTCACTCAGTGTGAAGACATAGGATTCAATCTCCAATACTGCCCCAAAAGAACAAACAAAAAAAGAAAAATGATTAAGGAACTCTAGTCACACACACACACATACACACACACACACTCATGACTTTGCTTTCTCTTCTGGGTGACTGACATTGAGTAAAGGGCACAAGGATTTTCTAAAGATTTACTGCTTGTATAACACATATGCTAGCGCATCCCCTCGAAATAATATTAAAAAAACCTTGTGTGGTGGCTCACACTTGTAATCCCAGCACTCGGGAGGCAGAGGCAGGAGGATGGCTTGAGTTCGAGGCTTGCCTGGGCTACAAAGTGAGCTCAGGGCCAGCCTGAACTACAAAGCGAGAACCCATCTCAAAAAAAAAAAAAGATATTAAAAAGTAAAAGTTGACACTATATCCTACTCATATCCCTCCCTTAGTGTATTTTATCCATGGCCACATGTCCTAAGGACTACACTGGATCAATTGGTATGTTTATTTATTAGGTAGAATTCAAGGAGGGTAAAATCCAGATAGTTTCAGAAAACCTGTCTGAACTGGCTTACAATCTAAAGGTTATCATTTCTTTACCTTCAACCCATCACTGTAAAGGATGATGGTGATGACAATTTTTTTTTTTTTGAGACAGGGTCTCGCTTTGTAGTTCAGACTGGCCCTGAGCTCACTATGGTGCCCAGGGGCAAGCCACCGCGAACTCAGCAATCCTCCTGCCTCTGCCTCCCGAGTGCTGGGATTACAGGCGTGAGCCACTATGCCCAGCACTGTGACGTGTGGTATTGATGGCTGGTGGGCGTGAGTCACCACACCCAGCATTGTATGTGGTTATCGGGAATCAAACTCAAGACCTTGCACTTGCGAGGGAGGCGCCTGAACCACCGGCCCCAGTGGTGACAATTTTAATAAATATTTTCCTGAGAGTGTGGCTGCAGTTGTGAATTTTAATTAGTGATTTTGTGAGCATTAGAAAGTCAAACACCCTTCTCTACTTTTCCTTCTGCCCCACAAATCATTACTACCTGATAGATATTCAAATAAGTTATGGTTTAGATGCTAAATCATATCTAATTCTCCCACCATCACTCCCCCATTTCTGAGTCTGACTGAGTTCTTCAGTCCGTCTTTCATTCCAACTCTTCTCCTAATTATCATCTCAGAGCTGATGTGCCTTTAAAGCTTATACACATGAAGAATGAGTGTTTTGTACACTTCTCGGTAACTTTCAAAAAACAGCAGAATGTTTGATGGTTTGTTTTCTAGACTACATCTACCTAGCCCTACAGCATCAAAACAGCTGTACCAAATCAGAACAGTCCCATTAAATATCACATATTCTTGCCACTTTTAGTTATTTCATGACAACAGTCTTGTACAATACCGTTTCTGCTCAACTTGAAGATGAGGTTTTATCAAACAAAACTGTTCCTCCAAGAAAACCGACCTTGAATTTAATTGCTTGACCATAGCGTCATGTGAGGTAAACCTCAGTTACAGCCTGAGAATAAGACAGTTCACTTTGAGATCTACACCTGCTCAGCCAGCATCCTGTCACATGCTAGAGGGATCCCCAGTAATGCATATTGCAAAAGGTAGATATAGTCACAGGCAAGATTGTAGAGATCATCAAAAATAATTCAGTGGGTCAAAATCACAATCAAGGATGAGACAAAAACAACAAACTCTACTACTGGGTTTTTGTTGCTTGGGATAAAACTGCCCGGGAAAGGCCTTCAAAGAGTGCTTCATCTTAAATAACCCTGACAGTGTCCAGGGGTCCTAGGAAGCTGAGTTGGGCACCTGAAAGGGTATTCTATCAAGAACAAGGACACCAGGGTCAAAGATGCATGGGAGATGATAAAAAAATGTTTGATGAAGTATAAGAACAGCAAAATTTCATCTCTAAAATATGGTTTGATATGAGATTTTTATATACACAGGAATAAGCTAGTATAAATATAAGCTAGCACTTAAATATTTAATGCACAGCCTTAAATATTTAGATGTACACAGAAATCTGAGATTTGAGAATCAATCTCATGAGTTGCCTTGTTTTCAGGAGAATGTGGTAAAATATCATGCTTTTCATTTTAGAGAATGCAAAACACACCACACAACTATTTACTGAAAGAGAAGAATTCAGTACCCAGATTGATTTGAGTCCCACACACACAGTGATTGTTAGGTTTAGGGCAGAGTCTCAACTTAATTGGCTTTGGGATCTGCCCAGGGGACCGGGGGTAGCACACTTCTTGGTGTGTCTGGATGAATCTCAGAGGCATAACTTTGGTATCTATATCTGGTCCCAGCCACAAGGAACTAAGCATCTTTTTTTTTTTTTTGCTTTTTGAGACAGGGTCTCACTTTGTAGTTCAGGCTGGCCCTGAGCTCTCTATGGTGCCCAGGCAAGCTGCCGCGAACTCAGCAATCCTCCTGTCTCTGCCTCCCGAGTGCTGGGATTACAGGCGTGAGCCACCATGTCCGGCATTGTGGTATGCGGTGTTGATTGTTGGTGAGCGTGAGTCTCCACGCCCAGCATTATATGTGGTTACCGGGGATCGAACTCAGGACCTTGTGCTTGCGAGGCAGGCGCCGGAACCACTGAGCTAACCCTCCGGCCCGGAACTAAGCATCTTTATCCCACCAAAACTTTCTGCCATGCCATTTCTGCCTTGAAGACAGCTTACCATGGACTGAATCTCCTGAAATCAGGAGCTGATGAAATCTCTCCTCCTTTGAACTATAGGTGTTGTACATTGTTGGGAACTCCAGACAAAATTTACTTGGATTTAACACTTACTTACTGGGACTTACAGATGTCTGCCCTGACCTGTGGGATCAACTACTAGGATTATTCCTGGTCATTTGCCCACCTTCCAAGATCTTCTACTACAAGGATTATTGCACTAGAATTACTGGCAGACATCTGCGCTGCCCCACAGAATCTACAGCTACAGGGATTATTGCAGATATCCACCCTGCTTTATGCAACTGGGATTTTGGGTGTGAAGGCTTGGTACCAATAAAGGTGCACCGAGCTCAGGGTAAGGGGCCGTCTGCCTTCTGTTGCCACTGTTCAGGGTAGCAAGAGTCGAGCCTAGCCTCAGCTCTTTTCTCAAATTTCCAATTTTGTTGTTTGTTGGTTGTTAATCCTTTTGCTGAGGGGCTCACAGGGAACTGGACTTTCCATGAAGGTTCTGGCCGCATCCTCTTACCCTGTCTCGCACAGAATATTGTGTCTCAGTGGATTTACTGTTGCACAGACCTCATCGAAAAGTAACCATTGTTTAGCCTTAGCGATCTCAGTATCCTTAGACTAGACCAAACTTACAAGGTTTCTTCTGACTCCTGCCCCTAGCTTCATAAAGCCATTCCTCTCAACCAAAAGAGAATAATTTACAGATCTTAGAAGCCCTGTTCTCTTTAGTCAAAAAAAAGTCTAAAAGTAGGGTAATTCTGCAGGGTTCCCCAAACCTCATCATCCCCCAACCATTACCAACAATAAGTTCACGAGCTTACTATTGATAACCTGACAGTTGTACTTAGTATGTGCCCTTGCTGCCTGTTGTCTTCTGTTCACTGCCCTGACTCTGTCCTTGAAAACTGGCAGTCTATTCCTTGAAACCCTTCTAAGGTCACTGCTTCATTTAACTTTCTCTTAGATCTCTCATTTCAGATATGACCTTGTTCTCCTCCTGATCTCCATGACCCCTTCCTTAGCCATGTTTGAGAAGAAGACTTTGGGTCACACAATTTAGGGCCTAACAATCTTGGAGTTTAATCATCTAGACCTCAATTAGCATTGAGTTTTCCCTATTGTGCAATCCTACATACCTGTGGTGTCTTAATCAATACAGAGGCAATGGCTATACCCAACTCACAGCTGATTCAGTACAGCTATGAGCTCTGGGAAGCTCATGTCGCCTGGGATCTCTAAGTCACCAGTGACTATTAAGGGATCTCTAATATTGACATTCCTCTTGTAGTTTGTTTGGTTGTATTGTGTTTCTGGTTTAGGTGGTGTTTTTGTTTTGCTTTGCTTTTCAGTACTAGAGATTGAATCCAGGACCTTTCTTTACACTGACCTATTTCCCTTGCTTTAAAAAAATTTTTTTGAGACAGAGTCTTCCTAAATTGCCAAATTTCCCAGGCTGGACTAGAACTTGTAATCCTCCTGCCTCAGCCTCCCAGAGTACTGGAATCATGGGCATGTACCAACATGTCTGTCCTCCTGTAGCTTCTTGTGAACCTGTGTTCCTTTTCCCTCTGAAGTACAAGTGATTAAAGTACAAACTTTTTCTCAATATTTTCCTTTAGATCTTACAAAGCACCTGGCCCACAGTGGTGGCTTAATAAATATGCTGGCTAAATGATACTATGAAAAGCTTTCTAAAGGAAGAAAACTATAACACATCTTAACAATAGGCCAAATGATTATTTTGTATTATAAAAAGATTTTCTTCTCTCTAGTGAAAAGACATCTTTTTCACTGTAAGAACATTTCCACTAATTCCTTCTGATAGTCTTCAAAAGAAAAAAAGGAAAAGAAAAAACAGAAAAAGGAAGAAAAAGGAACACCTCAAGGAACTCTCAGTATGCACTAATAAATGAGTGATCAAAAGGAACACCACTGTGGAATTAGTCAACATTATATCCCAGCTCCAAAGGATAACAAGTAGCATTCCTGGGTGGCTCTTAGATTTAATCAAATAAAAATATTAAAGATACTATAATTTTCTCTGTTGCTCTCCATTCTATCATAAGAACGAACTGCTTCTTATAAAAATAGCACGTGTTACTTTGCTGGCTTACTCCATAGCTTTACTGGGGAAAGAACGCCATCGTAGGTCCCGCTCCATGACACGCTTTGATTGGCTTTCATTTCTGCATCAGCAGATATTTACAGGGCAGCCCCTGTCCTGGAGACACTGGAGAGAACACAGTCGAAAACCCTTGCCCAGCACTTGCATGTCACAGAGGAGAGAAACAATAAGATAACACCTAAGCACACGTGTGGCGTGCTGAATGTGAGGAAAGCTCGCAATGCAATAAGGAAGCCAGAGAGGAAGGAACAGAGAGGGCAGGGGATTGAGCTGTAGGAAATGAGGTCAAACAAGGAAGGTAGAGCCAGAAGTGTGGGTCTGTAAGGCAGGGCGAGAATGGCAGCTTTACCTCAGTAACCTCAGGGCCATCGGAAGGTTGTGTGAAGGGCGTGACACATCCTGGCCCTGTACAATGGTTGGCACTAGGACGGAGGGGGCCAGTACAGAAGCAGCACTCAAGACTGGGAGATGTGTTCAATACCCAAGTGAGAGTGTTGGAAGCCCAGATCTGCAAACATATGAGAAGCAGTACTGCAAGCTCAGAAAATAGAGCAGCCATGATTTATTGATGGATTGGATGTGGAACAAGAGAGAGAGAAGGCTAGGGTGACCGGGTTTCTGCCAGGATGGTGTAGCAGATATACGGATGAAACCAGCATGGCCCAAGTTCCTTCCGGATATCTCTTCTAATGGCTGTAAAATGCACTGGTGTTTTTCACCCTGAATGCTGGCTGTCTAGGTGGCAGCAACCCACATTTCCTGCTTGCTGATCTGTGGGGGATTGTGCTAGGTGCTTGCAAGGGACTTCATTCAGCTAACAGCCCATGAGGTCATGACTACTATCCTGTTTTTTCTGATGAAGAGGCCTGAGACACAGCATAGGGAGGAAAAGTCAGACACAGCCCCGTCTTTACATTTCTCCATAGAAATCAGAAATCCAGACTCTTATGTGTACTCTTTTGGTATTTAAGTCTACAGTGAAAAGAAAACTAGCATAATCTGGGCCAGACTAGCCTGTATTCCCAATTTCCCTGAAGGGCAACTCATCCTAGTGAGAGAACATCAGCACTGTTAATTCTGAATTATTTCTAATTTTTTTTAGCAAGCAACATATTTTTGAACAATCATCCTAAGGTGATAAAGAAGCAGTCAACGAATCTAAGAAGCCTTTTGAAGAAATGTAAGACAGAGATTACGTTTTATGTGCAAAAAAATAGTAAGAATGTTAAGGTTTACTGCTACGGTTCTGTACATTACATACTAAATGGGCCACAGAAACAGTACACACACGGCCTCTGCCCTGTACAAGAGCAACTGAAGCAGGCAGCCTGCTAGCAGCCATTGATGAGCTTATGGCTGAATGTGCCATTAGGAGGGTGGTCATGTTGAAGATGGTCAGGGGCCCATGACTAAGAAGGGTGTATATTCTTGTCCTCAACTCCTCTCTCCTTCGTGCCTGCCATGAGGTGAGCTGCTTTCCTCCCCCAGGCCCTTCCACTGTGCCACTTTTGTCTTGGAGCCAGTTAACCATGGTCTGAACCCTCTGGAAACTGTAAGCCAAATAAAACTCTCCTCTCTAAGTTGTGGTGGTCAGACATTTTGTCCCAGTAACGGGAAAGTGGTCAGTACACTCGGTGACCACTAGGAGAGAGGGAGCAGCTCTCAGAGGGACTCACTGACTCTGCTCTATGCACACCTCCTTGGAAACAACTGCTCCAGGGCTCCGATCCTGGTGCCTTCCTTGTTTTCCTCCACGCATTTCCTGTTTCCCCTCCAGTGCAGGCAGAATGGTGGCCATGTGCATGTAGTCTGGGCCTGAGGTTCACGGTGGGAGGTGCCAGGGACAACAAAGTTCATGCATAAAAGCAAGGATAAAGGAAATGTGATATGTATACACCACAGAACACTATTCAGCCCTAAGAAAAAATGAAATCTTGTCACTTGCTGAAAATGGACAAAACTTTAGATTACTATGCTAAGAGGAATAAGCCAGACCCATGAAGTAAAACACTGCTGTTTTTCCTATATGAGAAACCTAAATGATAAAGAAAGAAAGAGGAGGGAGGAAAGTACAAAAGGAAGGAAAGAAGGAAGGAAGGAAGGAAGGAAGGAAGGAAGG
>PVIC010057953.1:0-10517 GCA_004025085.1 Thryonomys swinderianus
AAAAAAAAAAAAAAAAAAAATAGGTGTTTCTTGGGCCACAGATTCAGCTCAGTGGTTCCATTAGCTTCCTAGCAAGTGCAGGGTCCCTGGTTCAATCCCCAGTAACCACATGCAACAATACCACAACTAGCAATCAGTACCACATACCACAATGCTGGGCGTGGTGTCTCATGCCTGTAATCCCAGCATTTGGGAGGTAGAGGCAGGAGGATTGCTGTGTTCAAGGTTTGCCTGGGCTACATAATGAGCTCAGGGTCAGCCTGAACTGCAAAGTGAGACCCTGTCTCAAAAGAAATAAAAATAAAAAATAAAAGAATACTCAGCATCCACAACTTTAAGGCAGAGAAGTTCATTCTGGCTCAGGTTTTCATAGGTTCATCCATGGTTGGCCAGCTCCAAGATGGGAGAGCTTAGCAGAGGAAGGAGGCTCGACATGTGGGAGCCAGAAAGCAGAGAGTGGAGAGAAGAGCCAGAGACAAGAGTGCACCCTTCCAGGTCACACACCCAGTGAACTCCCCCTTTCATCCAGGCCCCACATTCTAATAGTACATGAACTGCTGAACTCATCAGTAGATGGTTGACTTCACTGAGGAGTATAGCATGCACGATCCAGTTACCTTCCATACTCATGAGACTTGGACAGTATGTTGGCTTAGTGTGGTTATCTACTAAAAATGCACACATCAAGAAAACAAAGTCTCCTCCCTTTTTGTTTTGAAATAGTCTTACTGTGCAGCTCAGATGGGCCTTCATTTGTGTAGCAGAGGCTGCCCTCAGATTTGCAATATTCCTGCCTCAGTGTCTTAAATGCTGGAATTAAGACATGTTTCACCATGCCTGTTGATCCCTACCTGTTCGGATTTTTAGTTTTGTGACACAGTCTTGCCACATTCTCTAGGTTGGACTTGAATATGAGATCTTCCTGCCTCAGCCTGCCAGAGTACTAAAATTATAGGCACATGCTTCCTTGCTCTGATACTTCCTTTCTTTCTTTTTTTTTTCTGGTACCAGGCCTAGGACCTGGTCCTTGTAAGGCAGGCCTGATGCCACCAAGCTAAGTCCCCCTCCCCATATTTCCTATTCTTTGACCAACACAATCAAGTTTTAGGTTGTCTCTTTTTTTTATTCACTCTACAAATATTTATTGAGCACCAACTGAGCATTGACTGTTTAGACACCAGGTGCTAAGTAGGAAGGATGATGCTGATAAGGAATTGATAGCATCACATAAAAGCTATGGAAATGAAGCGTGAGTGGGGGGGGGACTGGGCCCAGAGGGATGTTTTGTTATGAATTGTTGGGGAATGTCTCTGATAAAAGGGGGATATTGAAGGCAGAGGGATCTGAAAGTGCACAGTTCCCTAGGAAGAAATGTGTGAGGAAGACAGGCAGGAAAGACCTGTGAAGTGCTAGCAGCTAAGAGGCAAAGTTAAGATCTCCTGAGACTTCCTCATAAGGCTGCAGGTAAGGGCTTTGGATTTCATTCGGAGGTACCAGGAGAGTGAATGGAGTTTGTGCAGAGAAGTGGTATACTCTGATGGAATCTTTTTTGGCTTTTTTTTTTTTTTTTCTGGTACTGGGCATCAAACTCAGGATCTTGTGCTTTTGATATAGGCACAGCACCACTGAGCTATTTACATCCCTGGCCTTTGACTTAATCTTTTAAAAGGATCACTGGCTTCTACGAAGACAACAGAAAGAGCATGTATTGTATAGCAGGAATAGAAGGAAGAGACTTTTGCTAAAGTTCCTTTTCCTAATTATTCAGCTGATAAAAGACTTGTTATATTCCTATTTAAGGAAAACCAGAGACAGGTTTCATTTTATGCAGTGGGATATTACTGACTTTTTTTTTGAGACAGGGTCTTGCTTTGTAGTTCAGGCTGGCCCTCAGTTCACTATGTAGCCCAGGCAAGCCTTGAACTCAGCAATCCTCCTGTCTCTGCCTCCCGAGGGCTGGGATTACAGGTGTGAGCCACTACGCCTGGCACTGTGGTATGTGGTATTGATTGCTGGTAGGCGTGAGTCACCACGCCCAGCATTGTATGTGGTTACCGGGATCGAACTCAGGGCCTTGCGCCTGCCTCCTGCTGGAACCACTGAGCTAAATCTCTGGCCCACTGACTTTTTTTTTGAAGCAGGGTCTCTGTAGGGCAGGCTGGCCTTGAGCTCACTATGTAGCCCAGGCAAACCTTGAACTCAGCAATCCTCCTGCCTCTGCCTCCTGAGTGTATGAGCCACTACACCCAGCTTTTTTTTCTTGAGAGCTTGTTTAGAGGTTCTAGCAGGGGAGCACAGCTACTCGTATACCCTTGACTGAGGAAACGGTCCTCCTCTATCGGGAATGGTCGTCCTCTTCGACCGAGTGCGCGGCTTCGGGAGGGACGCACATGGAGTGGTGAGGGAGGAAGGGGACATCCGCCTAGCCAGCCAGATCAGCTGAATCAACCCTGGCGATCAGTGGGGTGGCAGATGTTGCAGCCAGATCGCCCTCACATCCCAGCTTTTTTTTCTTAACTGACTCTTAAAATATCCACTTATTTAGCAAATTGTATATAAGCATGATTTACCAGTGGCTAACAGAAGCTGTTAAGTGTACAGCTTTTTTTTTTTTTTTTGAGACAGGGTCTCGCTTTGTATTTCAGTCTGGCCCTGAGCTCACTATGTAGCCCAGGCAAGCCTCGAACGCAGCAATCTGCCTGTCTCTGCCTCCCGAGTGCTGGGATTACAGGCGTGAGCCACCACACCCGGCAAGTGTACAGCTTTTAAATGTAAACTGAAAGTGAACAAAATTAAAAATTTACCTCTAATTTACATTAACCACATTTCAGGTGATCAGGAGCCACTAGTGACTATTATATTATACGACATGGACATGGGCCATTTACATCCTTGTAGACAGTTACTGGGTCTCCCTGTTAGGAGGGTAGGACACAATATTTATGTAACTGTAAAGCAGTATAGGTAGTGTGTTCCCACGTTGGAACTGTTTTTTTTTTTTTTTTTTTTTTGAGATAGGGTCTCGCTTTGTAGTTCAGGCTGGCCCTGAGCTCACTATGTAGCCCAGGCAAGCCTCGAACTCAGCAATCCTCCTGCCTCTGCCTCCCGAGTGCTGGGATGACAGGCATGAGCCACCACGCCCAGCACTGTGGTATGTGGTATTGATGGCTGGTGGGCGTGAGTCTCCACGACCAGCATTGTATGTGGTTACCAGGGATTGAACACAGGACCTTGTGCTTGCGAGGTAGGCACCGGAACCACTGAGCTAACCCTCCGGCCCTGGAACTGTTTTTTATTTAATCCAAATCTTTAATGGTTCTATCAAAATATATTAAACTTCCTTATTTATGTATTCCTTATTTCAGTTTGTGCATGAGAAGGAAATTATGGCAGAAGATGACCAAGTCTTTCTTATGAAGTTACAGGTATGGAATTGTATCAGCAGCACAATTAGTGTGGTTAATGGTGAACTTCTTATATATATTTTCTTTAAAAACAACAGCATGTGCTATGAATGTCTAACCTAAGGATTCTTTTTTCTTTTTTTTTTTTCAGTCTCTGTTAGCAAAGCAACCACCAACTGCAGCTGGAAGGCCTGTGGTCAGTGTTAACAAATTTTAACAAAATTATTCAGTATATATTGTTTTAGTTCTCTTAACAGCCTTAGAAGAAGGTACTATTTTTGGTCCTATTTTGCAGACAGGGAAACAGGAGCTTTAGAGAACATGGTGTTTGATCAGATTATATTGTTGATAGAATACAAGTCCAGACTGAAACCCAGATATAGCTCTCACATAGGCTCACAACCATACCTCTTACCTTAATACAGTCTTCTTTTTCCATTGAAGAAGAGAATTGGCATTCTCAAATGTGCCATGTCTCTGGAATTCTCTAGTTGCTAACATTTTTGTCAGTGGGTTACAGTGTAAAAACCAGTACAGTAAACGGGGGATGGTTGCCAAGTAATCTCTTCTCATATTGTGAAGTTGAAAGTTTTAGGTGTCAGTATTTATGGTTTTCCTATTTTTACCCAGGATGCTTCACCACGTGTCCCTGGAGGCTCCCCTCGCACACCAAACAGATCTGTATCATCCAATGTTGCCAGTGTGTCACCCATCCCTGCTGGGTCTAAGAAAATTGATCCAAACATGAAAGGTATCTCTCTCCAAGAAAGCAATTCATTTTACAGTGGGAAATATCTGCCTAGAGTCTGACCTAAAATAGCTACTTCTATTCTTGGGTACAATTCTAAGCTTTGTTTCTGTGACTGTAATCTCATAGTAAGTCACCATGTGTGCCCAATCTTTTGGTTTTTGTAGGCCATATGCATATAAAATATATAATATAGCTAATGTATATAAGTAACAAAACTTACCTTATTTTAAAGTTGTTTTTTTTTGAGACAGGGTCTCACTTTGTAGTTCAGGCTGCCCTGAGCTCACTATGCAGCCCAGGCAAGCCTCACACTTACAGCATTCCTCCTGCCTCTGCCTCCCGAGTGCAAGTGCAAGGTCCTGAGTTCAATCCCTGGTAACCACATACAACAATGCTGTGTGTGGTGGCTCATGCCTGTAGTCCCAGCACTCGGGAGGCAGAGGCAGGAGGATTGCTGAGTTCCAGGGTTGCCTGGGCTACATTAGTGAGCTCAGGGCCAGCCTGAACTACAAAGCGAGACCCTGTCTCAAAAAAGAAAAAAACTGGGGACCTTGTGCTTGAGCAAGGCAGACGCCAGAACCACTGAGCTAAATCCCTGGCCCTATAGTATTTTTATTATAATATTTGAAACCTAAATTTGATAATTAAATGAGATTTACAAGTTTGATTAATAACAATAGATGCCTGTTATCATAGCACACATGCATGTAGGCAGGTTGAGTCATGTTATCAGCAGCCATTGCATTTTATCCACACTGCACAAGCACAGGCAATGTGTGGTGTACACAGGTTTTGATTTGACTGAAGTAGCTAGGATTACTATATAGGTGTGACCACTGCACCCAGCTAGAATATATTAACATATATCCCCATGGTGAAAGTTTTATTGTATTTAATCATTGTCCTTTGGTAGATCATTGGAGAAATTCATTTTTTTATTTTTAATTTTTTTTATTTTTTTTGAGACAGGGTCTCTCTTTGTAGTTCAGGCTGGCTCTGATCTCACTATGTAGCCCAGGCAAGCCTGGAACTCAGCAATCCTCCTGTCTCTGCCTCCCGAGTGCTCGGATTATAGGCGTGAGCCACCATGCCCCGGCACTGTGGTATGTGGTGCTGATTGCTGGTTGATTGCTGGTGGGCGTGAGTCTCCACGCCCAGCATTGTATGTGGTTACCAGGGATCGAACTCAGGACCTTGTGCTTGCAAGGCAGGCACCAGAACCACTTTGCTAACCCTCCGGCCCGAGAAATTCATTTTTATGCAATAGTAGGTAAATTGCAGTTAAAGTATGTGTAATACTCTGTAGGGCTACTTGGCATAAGTGGAATTAGTAGGTCAAAGAGTTTGTATACTTTTATTATCCCTTTTGATTTCTTTCAAATGGATTATTCACTTTTACATATCATCATTGAGTTTTTATAGTTTTTCTATAACCTAATTAGCATTCTTCAAATACTAAGCATATTTTCCACCTATTGATACTTCTTATCTATGAATCATTTATTGCTGTCTTTGGCCCATTTATCTTTTGGATCTTGTGCTGGTTTTCATACAGAATCAGGGAACTTTTTGTAATTTGTAAGGTAAATATTTTTTCAGCAGTTGTAGTTTTATTTTATTTCTTTGGTACTGCGAATTGAACTTGGGACCTTGCACTTGCAAGGCAGGTGCTGGAACCACTGAGCTAAATCTCTGGCTCTCAACAGTTAATAGTTTTAAAGGGAAGAGATATATTAGCGTCTAGTATCTGTTTGTTTAAAATAATTTGGGCCTTTTAAAAATAAGAAACCATTCTGATTTTTAAGTTTTCTTACACCCTTCAAGTTTACCCATTTGTTTTTTATATGAATAGGTTAGAGAATATGAGTATTCAGCCTCAAACTACACTTGCATTTGGGACATAGTTCTTAAATTTTAAGTCTGTAATGTGCTTTCTATGTGTGATTACTGTAGTATTTATGAAAAAATGTAGTGTTTTGAGTAAAAACTTTTGATCACTTTTATAGCTGGAGCTACAAGTGAAGGAGTCCTGGCAAATTTCTTCAACAGTTTGTTGAGTAAAAAGACTGGCTCTCCTGGAGGTCCTGGTGTTGCCGGCGGTAGCCCTGGAGTTGGAGCGGGGGGAAGCAGTGGTTTACCGCCATCTGCCAAAAAGTCAGGTATAGTCACCTACAGCAGGTCACTTTTCATTGAAAATAGCTTTGTCGAGGTATAATTTACATCCCACGAAGTATACATTGCTGTTGTTTGAGCATCTTTACAGTGTTGTGGAAAACATGACCATAATGAAACTTCAGAATATTTTCATTTCCCTAAAAGAAACCTCAAACATTTCCTCTATCTTAGCCTCCAATCCTAGGAAACTACCTGTCTGGTTTTTGTCTCTGTGGATTTGCTTATCTGGACATTTCATGTCAATAGTTCTGTATGATATATGTCTAGTTTAATGTTATTTTTTTGGTTCATCTGTATTATATCATGTATTAGTACTTCAATTTACTGTCATATAATACTCTTAACATGTGATAAGCCACATTTTATTTACTTGTTTATTAGTTGGTGAGCACTTGGGTTATTTCCATGATTTGGCCATCATGAATAATGTGCCTGTGAAGATTTGTTTTCACATGGTCAGTAAAGTTTTGGTTCTCTTGGGTAAACATGTCAGGTGGAGTTACTAGGTTGTATGGTTAAGTCTCTCTGTTTCAAGTTTCTGAAGAATTGTCAAAAAGTTTTTCAAGGGGCCGGAAGGTTAGCTCAGTGGTTCTGGCGCCTGCCTCATAAGCGCAAGGACCTGAGTTCGATCCCCGGTAACCACATATAATGCTGGGCGTGGAGACACGCCCACCAACAATCAACACTGCATACCACAGTGCCGGACGTGGTGGCTCACACCTGTAATCCCAGCACTCGGGAGGCAGAGACAGGAGGATTGCTGAGTTCGCGGTGGCTTGCCTGGGCACCATAGTGAGCTCAGGGCCAGCCTGAACTACAAAGCGAGACCCTGTCTCCAAAAAGCAAAAAAAAAAAAAAAAAAGTTTTTCAAAACTCTGCACCATTTCACATTCCCATGAAGGTTCCAGTTTCTCATACTCTCGCTAACATTTGATACTATTCATTTATTGTTACCACTCATTCATCTTCTGTCCAGGAGTCTAAATTTGTTATTTTCTGTTTTATAGTTCTGTCTTTGCGGTTTAACAATAAAACAAAACAAAAAACCTTTATAAAGTTAAATGATAGGTATCAGTTTTACTTCCATTTGCTAAGTCCTATTTAAAATAGTGAAGTTAATTTTTAAATGGACAATATATAATTTATAAATTACATATATAACTAGTATGATAAAGCTAATGAAAATGCTATTAATTATTTGCTTATTTATTTTTTATTTTTAAGCTTTTTTATTTTTGATCTCAGTGCTTTTCACTGAGCTATATCCTGGCCTCCTCTTTTTTTTTAATTAATTCTTTATTGATACATTTTACATACACATCATGATCATAAACATTGAAAATTTGTAGCAGTGCATGACATGACTTAATTCTCATTTTTTTTCCTGTTTCCCTTAGTATTTTATTTGTGGATAGGGTTCTGCTAAGTTGCCTAGACTGGCCTTAAACTTCCAGTTCTCCTGACTTTTGGTAATTTTATTTTATTTTTATTTTGTTTTTGCTTTTGAGACAGGGTCTCGCTTTTGTAGTTCAGGCTGGCCCTGATCTCACTATGTTGCCCAGGCAAGCCGCCACGAACTCAGCAATCCTCCTGTCTCTGCCTCCCGAGTGCTGGGATTACAGGCGTGAGCCACCACGTCCGGCATTGTGGTATGTGGTGTTGATTGTTGGTGGGCATGTCTCCACGCCCAGCATTATATGTGGTTGCCAGGGATCGAACTCAGGACCTTGTGCTTGTGAGGCAGGCACCGGAACCACTGAGCTAACCCTCCGGCCCCGAGACTTTTGGTAATTTTAAATGGAGAGACACTGGTGAAAAGCATGCTTTGACTACATCTTAATCTGTTTCTTCTCCTTTGATGTAGGCCAGAAGCCTGTTCTATCAGATGTCCACGCGGAACTAGACAGAATTACACGAAAACCAGTTTCAGTTTCTCCTACGACACCTACATCTCCTACAGAAGGAGAAGCCTCCTGAAAATACCAAATAAAGCCATTTACTCAGCTTCCTGGGATAATGTAAACTTGCCTCTGCTTTTTCCTTCAGAAGTGGAATTAGGGAGGTGGAGTGCTTTTTACAGATGGACTGAATTTATGTCATTTTGTTTTTGGTGGCTGCCCATTTTTATAAAAGCTATTCAAAAAAATTATTCTACATTATGTAGAATTGCTATTTGCAGTGCTGTTTTGCATACATAAGTAATTTTGGATTTTGAAAATCTCAAAATTTATAAACCCTGAAATACAACCATGTGATCATACACTAAAGGCTATTTAAATCATATAGGAAGATTTAGGAAAGGACAGAATATGTGCAGTTTGGACATTTGATTGACTTGGAAGTCTAAACTTGTTTAGATAAGATTATTGAAGTCATGTAAAAATTTTGTGTGTTATGCTGAGAAAAGAAAATTACCAATTGTTAGATTTTGCACACCAACATAAATGTAATACTATACATGGGAGATGCTGAGATAAAAAACAGATAATATTTGACCACTAGTCATTGTCTTGCTCAGAGAACCTATAAGTTATCTTCAAAAGATGATCTAGAATTATTGGCCAGGAAGTTTCTTAAACTGAGAAGGAAAGAAAGCACACTGCCTAACATGTGCAAAAGAAAAATGCAGAGGTTATGAAGATGTAAAGAGGTTACAGTGTTTGGATTTGTCTATACATATATATATATATGGCTCTGCCTTAATATACTTTTTTTTGTTTGTGACTTTCAACTGTAATCAGTTAATAAAATATTTATTCTCTGCATTCAGGTTCAAATAACATTGATTTTTTATGTTTAATTTTGCATTTGTCAACCAAAATTTGTCAGTCATTTGAAATCTTTCACTTAAAAGGATTACTGAGGAATCCAATGTAAGAATCAAGTCAGTATGTGAGATTAACTACTGTAAATTTCCTTTTTATCCACACATCTTACTCCACAGGCATACATCAAACTATAGAATCTTATTCCAGCATTCCCGGTAGATAATGATAAAAGATTATTATCTTTTTTTTTTTTTTTGAGACAGGGTCTCGCTTTGTAGTTCAGTCTGGCTCTGAGCTCACTATGTAACCCAGGCAAGCCTTGAACTCAGCAATCCTCCTGTCTCTGCCTCCCGAGTACTGGGATTACAGGCATGAACCACCATGCCTGGCACTGTGGTATGTGGTACTGATTGCTGGTGGGCGTGAGTCACCATGCCCGGTATTGTATGTGGTTACTGGGGATAGAATTCAGGACCTTGTACTTGCGAGGCAGGTGCCGGAACCACTGAGCTAAATCTCCAGCCCCAAAAAAGATTATATTTTTAATGGGAAGAAGCTTGGTAAATCCATTAACACAGTTACACTTTTTTTTTCTATTGGGGATTGAATTCATGACTTTGTGAGGTAGGCACTGGAACCACTGAGCTAAATACCCAGCCCTGCTACATTTTTTTTTGTTGTTCTGCAGAACCGGGATTGAACTCAGGACTTCAGCTTGCCAGGGAGACAGCATCACCACTGAGCTACACTCAACAGATGAGAACTCTTCTTTTAGTTCCACCTTTTTTTTTTTTTTTTGAGACAGAATCTTCTTATGTACTTCAAACTGATCTTAAATTCCTGGCAGTCCTCCTGCCTCAGACTCCTGAGTGCTGGAATTATAGGCGTGAAGCACCACACTCAATTTAGTTCCACCATTTCTGTTCTCAGTTTCAGTGCTTGTTTTTTAGAGTATTCATAAAAATAAGTTAGTCTTTTCGTGAAAGCTGATTTGCCGCATCAGCATGGGACCAGTTGAGTCATTTCAGACAACTAGGAAAAAAAGTGATCACTATCTTTTTTTTTTTTTTTTGAGACCGTTTTGCTGTGTGGTATCAGGCTGGTCTTCAACTCCTGTGTAGCCCAGGATAGCCTCAAATTCATGACGAGACTCCTGCCTCAACCTTCTGAGTAGGATTAACATGCCTGGTGACCACTACCTTTTAAAAATCTTAATTATTGGGCCGGAGGGTTAGCTCAGTGGTTCCGGCGCCTGCCTCGCAAGCGCAAGGTCCGGAGTTCGATCCCCGGAAACCACATACAATGCTGGGCGTGGAGACTCACGCCCACCAGCAATCAACACCGCATACCACAATGCCGGGCGTGGTGGCTCACGCCTGTAATCCCAGCACTCGGGAGGCAGAGACAGGAGGATTGCTG
>PVIC010057954.1:0-10515 GCA_004025085.1 Thryonomys swinderianus
ACACCCTTTGCTAAATTTCCTTTATTACATGCCAAATCCTCACTTATTTTGGCCCTAGTGACTGACCCCAGGGCCTCATTCATGCTAAAGAACATTCAACCCCTGAAGCACACCCCTAGCCTTTCAAAGTATGTTTTGGACCAGTGTGGTGGTTCACATCTGTAATCCCAGCACTCGAGAGGCAGAGACAGGAGGATTGCTGTGAGTTCAAGGCTAATTTGGGATACATAATGAGTTCAGGGCCAGCCTGAACTACAAAGCAAGACCCTGTCTTAAAAAAAAAAGTATGTTTTGATTTTTGGAGTTTTGGGGGTTTTTTTTGTCTAGCTATATAGTTTAGGCTGGCCTTGAAGTCATTATATAGTCCAAGCTGACCTTTAACTTGTGATAATCCTCTTGTCTTAGATGCCTGAGTGCTGTGATTATAAGTATGCACCACCATGCCTGGCTGATTTTGGAATTTTTTTACATTATTCCATTATACTACCTGTTCTATCTCTGTATTAGTTTCCTATTGCTTCTATAAAAAGTCACTGTAATTTTTATGGCTTAAAACAATATGAATATATTGTCTTATACTTCTAGACATAGAAGTCCAGAAATAGTTGGACAGGCTGTGTTCCTTGAGAAGGCACTAGAAAAGAGTATCTTTCCTGGCCTTTGTTAGAACTTCTAGAGGCCCCTGGATTCCATGAATTGTGTCTTCCTCCATCTTCAGAACAAGCAGTATGACACCCTGAAATCCCTTCCACTCCTCCACTTTATAAGGATTCTTGTGATTGCACTGGATCCATGCAAGTGGACCAAGAATACCCTATCAAAAACTCTTCAATTTAATCACATCTTCAATCTCTTTTGCCTATAAGGCCACATATTCACAGTATCTGTGAATTAGGCCATCTTTGGAAGCCAATATTCTGTGTGTCAGCCTCTAATACCAATGAGTTTTAGCTATTAAAGTTTATAATAAGATTAAATATCTATATAGGTTAAAAAGCCAGTGAATTTTTTCTAAGATAAGCACAGTTTTTAATCAGATGAATTTAAAATATGGGAACCCCAGATTGTAACTGAATAGTAAATTACTTTGACAGCATGTACTATATACTGTGATTCAAGTAGTCCCTATGAATTATCTAAAAAAAGATATGTATGGCCAAGCGTGGTGGCTCATGCCTATAATCCCAGCACTCAGGAGGCAGATGCAGGAGGATTGCTGAGTTCATGGCTTGCCTGGGCTACATAGTGAGCTCAGGGCCAACATGAACTACAAAGCGAGACCCTGTCTCAAAACAAAAAAAAGATATGTATGAACATCATATATATATTCTTAGGACACTGATATTCATAATATAAGCAAACTAACCTATATCCAAGTCTCACCATTTGCTAGGCACTGGGAACACATGCAAGAGGTTGTATTGGGCTTCAAGGCAAATAGTTTTCATTCTTATGATTATACCTTATTAGTGGATTACAGAATAAATACAATGGCTCATGACTAGAATAAATTAGGAAATATCAGAATTTATCACAACATGAGGATAAGTGACACACTGCAAAACTTTAACTGTGATTATTATGATTGTGTATATGTGAATTGGTTGCAAAATGTCTTTTATTTGGAGTGTGGTGACCAACAGAGTTTGAGAGCTTCTGGTCTGATAAATAAATAACACAAATTAGAGTAAATCCATTTGGAGGAGAAACAGTAAACCATAGCATTTCATTTGCCATAATTTCATCACAGCCTAGACTAATGACTGAGAGAAGATCATCCTTCTGTTACTACTCTTGACTAAATAGATGAATGGAT
This sequence comes from Thryonomys swinderianus, assembly GCA_004025085.1. Classification (NCBI taxonomy): domain Eukaryota; kingdom Metazoa; phylum Chordata; class Mammalia; order Rodentia; family Thryonomyidae; genus Thryonomys; species Thryonomys swinderianus. The sequence continues at coordinate 1,817 of PVIC010057954.1, forward strand.
AAGCCCCAGGACAGCAATAGGAGACCAAATGAATAGCAGGGCTTGTGCTCGCTTTTTTTGTTTGTCGTGGTTGCTTGCCTTTTGTTTGTTTTGCTGGGGATGGAACCCAGGGCCTTATACTTGCTAGGTAGGTACTCTCCACTGAGCTGCATCCCAGCCCAGTCTGTGTGTGTTATACAAAGTATCCATCAGGTGTAGTGGACCACAGGAACAAAGTCTGGAGAGAAAAGTGGTATGAAGAGTTGAAGTCTGAGCAAACCCAGGGAAGAGGGAACTCTGAGGGACTTGAGTGATATCTAGTGTATCATAAATCTCCCTTCTCCTAGGTCAGATATTATTAATAGACTATATTCTTTCAAAAGGAGAAGATCAGGTGTGATGGAGCTCACCTGTAATTCCTGGTACTTGGGGGATCAAAGTGGAACAGAGGCTTCTGTCTTAAAATACAAGTATGATTTTTTTCCTAGCTCCCAACAAAATTCTTTTGTGTGGCAGTGTTGAGTGCCATAGTTCCTACTTAGGCACCAAATGTCTTACAGAATCAGTGTAAAAGAGTGCCCTACCCTCTAGATTGGTACTTCTCAGACTGTTTGAATGAACAATCACAAACAAATGTTTTTTATAAAATATGAATAATGGGCCAGAGGGTTAGCTCAGTGGTTCCAGCGCCTGCCTCGCAAGTGCAAGGTCCTGAGTTCGATCCCCGCTAACCACATACAATGTTGGGCGTGGAGACTCACGCCCACCAGCAATCAATACCACATACCACAGTGCTGGGAGTGGTGGCTCACGCCTGTAATCCCAGCACTCAGGAGGCAGAGACAGGAGGACTGCTGAGTTCGAGGCTTGCCTGGACTACATAGTGAGCTCAGAGCCAGCCTGAACTACAAAGCGAGACCCTGTCTCAAAAAAAAAAAAGAAAAGAATAAAAATAAAAGACAAAATGATGAAAAGATAATCAAATATAAGCCCTAATTTTCATTAGAGTCAACAAATTTGACAAATTTTTTCTAACATTCTCACTGCTTATATCCAATTCTATATTTATTTCATGTTGCACTAGTTACAAGCCATTTACAGTATGGTCATTCACTCATTTATTTTATGTCACATTACTCTAGGTTATCTTCTAAAATACATCTGCAACTGGCAACCTGCAGGCTACTTGTCCCCTTTTTAAAACATATCATATAAAAATGAAAGAATTTTTGTTATGTATATAAATGAATTTCAAATTTTATATGCAGTACAAAATCATTTCTCACTCAGTGTGGACAAAGCTAGCTGAAAAGTTGGACATATCCAGGTGGAAGTGGGGCAAGGGAAGACCATGGGATGCAAACACACAAGGAAACTAGCAGGATACATTTAACCCCTCAGTCAGTTCCTACCAGGCATCCTAACTCCTTAGTGCTACCAGGCCTTGGCTTTACCAAGCCCAGACATTGATCTTAGCAGAACACAAAAATGATTGGGGCCCTTGGTGCTGTTCATATGTTGAATTTTTGTTAAGAAGCTTATAAGGCAAAGATCTTTTTCTAAAAATGAAAATGCCTTTCCAGAGATCAGATTTTTTCTGTAACTTCTTTCTAGTGTGAAGATTCCCCAGCATTAAAATATAATTTAGGGAACAGAGAATGGAAATCTCTACCCTACAACAGAGCGCTCATCTCTACTAATGATGGGCCTCATGCCCACCCATTGCGTATGTCTCTCCCTTGGATGGTGCTTAATAAATGCAGATTTTGACAGCCTGTCACATTTCTAGGACAGTCCATCTGTCTGTCACTAACTCAAGCTGGCGTGTTCATATTTGTTTGATTTACTACTTTATTTAGTTCTAAATCAAGGATATTTCAAGTCACCTGTGTCCTAGTCTCTTTTTCATCACTGAGACAATACCCAACACCCAAAACTTAAAGGAGGAAAGGATGTTTTGGCTCATGGTTTGTAGAAATTTCAGCACACAGTTGGCAGGCTCCAAGGCAGAACAGATGGTGGAAAGGCCTGGCCTGAGGAAAACACTCACCTCTTGGTATCCATGACGCATAAAGCAAAGAGTATCAAGAGAAGAACTGGGAAGAGAGATATATCTTTCTGGGTCATGCTCACAGTGACCTGCCTCTTCTGACCAGACATCATGTCCTAATATCACATTTAGTTATACAGTAGAATCTGTTTATGAATTTAATTTGTTTTATGATTTAAAGATTACTGCATTTGTGTTTGTGTGGGGAAGATGGCTGTGATCATGTTTGTTACCTAAGATAAAGTTCACAAATGGAAGCAAAATTTTGCTCAACACTTTTGTATGGGAACAGAATTGTTTCAGTGTTTATGAACTGACATATCATTGTAAGGTCCCCATAACCCAATCACTAATTTTCCAAAAGCCTGATCTATGAGCACATGAGGCTTTAAGGGGACTAGATATAAATCATAACATTCTGCCCCTGGCCCCAGAAAATTTATGCATATCCCTTTAGGAAAAATTCATTTAGTCTGTCTCTAAGTGTTAAAAAAGGCTAAACAGTTTTGGCATTGCTGAAAAGTCTTAAGTCCAAAATCTCCTCTGAGACTTAAGGCAAACTCTTACCTGTAAGCTTCTGTTAAAATCAGAAAGTTAAACATTCCTGACATACAGTGGTCCCATTAGAAAAGGGATGAAGATGGGGGTAGAAAGGACGAAAGCAACATGAAAACCCAGTAGAGCAAACATTAAATCCTGCAATCCCATGTCCAGCACCTAGAGTGAGCTGCAGTGAAACATAAATTTTTATTTATTTATTTATTTTTTTGAGACAGGGTCTCACTTTGCAGTTCATGCTGGCCCTGAGCTCACTATGTAGCCCAAGCAAGCCTGGAACTCAGCGATCCTCCTGTCTCTGCCTCCCTTGTGCTGGGATTATAGGCGTGAGCCACCAGGCCTGTAACTGTGGTATGTGGTATTGATTGCTGGTGGGTGTGAGTCACCACGCCCAGCATTGTATGTGGTTACCAAATCAAACTCAGGGACCTGGGTTTGTGAGGCAGGCGCTGGAACCACTGAGCTAACCCTCCGGCTCAGTGAAATGTAAATTTTAAAGGGCTTGAGTGCCTCTGCCCCTATATCAGTGTCACAGTTATAACCCTCATAGCTTCTCTCTGCACTGGATTTGTCCACTCTTTATGGCTTTCTTCAACATTCCACTTTCCTGGGTTCTCCAACTTTCTAGGGTATCTACTGCATTTTTGGTTTCACTTTCACAAACTGCCCTCTTGGGCACACTGCCTGGCCTCATAGACCTTCCTCTGAAATCTGAGTATAAGCCTTCCTGACCACACAACTCTTGTATCCTGAATGGCAGTAAAATCTGCAACACATGGAAGATGCCAAGCTTGGTCTGCTGCCAGCTTCAGTTTAGATGGCTGAGCACTAAGAAACAAATCCTGGGGAAACAAATTCTTTGGCATGCCTATCTGAAGCAAGGTGCTCCATGGCTCCCTTCTCAAAGCAAAGTCTTATGCTTTTGCAATTTAGAGCCTGTGAAGGGTGGGGGTCTTGAAGATTCCTGATAAGCCTTTAAGGCATTTTTCTTTTTAATGACTCAAACTCACAGACCTTCCTGTCTCTGCCTTCGGGGATCAATCTCAGGACTTTGCGCTTATGAGGCAGACAGTGGAACCATTGAGCTAAATCCCTGGCCCTTCAATGTCAATCTTTTCATGACCAGACTCTCCTCTGCTCCAACTTTTCCAGCTCTTGCTTCATGGGGAATTTGAAGACTTTTCAAATAAAGTTTTTGCTCCTGATTTTCAGAATAAACCTAACTAAAAGCAGCAAGCAGTATCCATACTACAGTCTGAATGTTAAGCTGCCTTGAAATTTCTTTCCCCAGATTAATTAGTTGGCAACCCTTAATCTCTGTCCACTCTCAATAAATATAAAATATTATTACCTTTCCTATACATCTTAACCAAGTTTTTGTTCAAGACACCAAGAACTTGGAAAAATTTCTTTGGGGCCCAAAGTAACCCAACTGAGTTTCTACAGCCTTCTGGTCCTCTGAGTTCAGATCAGATCCCATCAAGTTTGACTCACAGCCTTCTAGGACTTCTTCCGCCACTGAATCACATGGTCAGATAGCATCACAATAGCCTTACTTCTCTAGCACTGTAATGGCAGGAACAGCACACTAATGAACCAAGTGGCACTCAGAGAAGTGGAGGGTAACCAAAGTTTACTACATTGGAGGGCCCACAATAGTTTGTGACTCCAAATTCTTCAAGCCAAGGATATGCAATTTATTTTATAGCAAAATTACAGAAGCAGAGGGCCGGAGATTTAGCTCAGCGGTTCTGGCACCTGCCTTGCAAGCACAAGGTCCTGAGTTCAATCCCGGTAAGCACATAGAATGCTGGGCATGGTGACTCACGCCCACCAGCAATCAATACCACATACCACAGTGCAAGGCGTGGTGGCTCACGCCTGTAATCCCAGCACTCAGGAGGCAGAGACAGGAGGATTGCTGAGTTCGTGGCAGCTCACCTGGGCTACATAGTGAGCTCAGGGCCAGCCTGAACTACAAAGTGAGACCCTGTCTCAAAAAAAAAAAAAATTACAGAAGCAGAACAAAGGCAATTATTCAAGCAGTTAAGCAGTGACTGTAATTTAGCACATCTGAGTGAAGAAGAAGTAGGATAAAAGCAAGATGTAGCAAAACCATTATCAGTAGGAACAGAGTTGTCAGGGGCAAGTGTAGCAGCCATAGGGAGGGAAAGGATTAAAGGGAAGGTGACATGGAGTATTAGTTATGGTCATTAGGGGTTGCTTAATGTAACATTTAAGACTTTGTTTTGTCTTTTAGTTTTGCCTTCCATCAGTAACAGTATCTATTTTAGTCACTTTCAATGTCACTGGAACAAATAATATCAAATGCCTTCAATTTAATGAGGGAAAGGCTGATTTTGGCTCACAGTTTGTAGAGATTTCAGTCCCAGTTAACCAGCTTCAAGGCAGAACAACACGGCAAAAGGAAATGTCCTCACCTCATGAGATCCAGGAAGCAGCATCAAGGGAGAACTGGAAAGGGAAATATACCCTCCATAGTCATGCCTTGTCTTCAGGTCCTAACATCACATGTAGCTATAATGGCCCCATATTCCAATCACCTTCCAAAAGTTTTACCTATGAGTGCATGAGACTTTGGGGAGACATTTAGATAGGAACCATAATACCTTGATTGGATTTGAATGATTCCCCAGGTTTTTACTGGCAATATTTGTCAACTATCTAGCATAGACTTGGTCTACATATGATTCATCCATCATAAACTGATAATTCTTTACCATTTACATGTAGTCTTAGTACAGTTTCTATGATGGAGCTAAGGACGTCACTGACTGACGTCAGCTCATTTAATTTTAAACAGCAACCTAAATCCATTCTTCCTTCCATTGCCCTCAGAGAGGTTGAGAATCATGTAACAAAAACCCAGAAAATTTCCCATGCTGCAGGCAACAGACAGCTCATGCATGTTGGATCCCCTGTCCTGATCTTCAGCCACCTTTAGCATACTCTGCCCTTATTAAAGATTCAAAAATAGGCAGTAAATATTATGCATGTAATTAAGATCAGAGTGAATTCTGGAATAAACATGCATGTTGAGATGACCCAGCACCCTATCAATCATTCCTATCAATCATACCTAGAGATTCAGGGGAGGCACCTGGCCTGAGGTGCATATTCTTTAAATCCCCAAAGCCTGGTTTTTTTGGAGGCTGCTGTGTGCTACAATCTGTGCCCAGTGTTTTTGCTTTCCTGTCACCCTGGTGCAGCTTCTGTTTGTGCTATATCTTTTGTTAGCACAAACTTGCCTGGAGCATAGCTTCCTGTGATCTTCAATAAACATAGCTGCTTTCCACTTGCCATCAAGTGTACACTTGTAATTTATTACTCGTACACAAGACCCTGGGTTATACCTGTTAAATTCATCAGGCAGTAACAATTTTGTTTTTCTATTTGTAATGCCTAGCTTTCTTTTTGAAAATAGTTTAGCTTTTCATTGTCCTCTTTCAGAAGTCTGCATAAGCTACCATCCCCCAGTGCTCAATTCTGCCCCAACAAAGCACATAGTCTATTGCTAGAATGGATCAGTTTCCAGGCCCCCAAGGTAATTTTTAAGCTTTTATTAATAGTGATCCTTTCTTTAATTTACTCTTGGGTTCACAGATGCCATACAGAGTAGAACCAAAAACAAGTTTGGTGTGATAAACTGATTTTCTTTTCTTTTCTTTTTTTTTTTTATGGTACCAGGGATCCAAATGAGGACCCTGCAGTTGCCAGGAAGGTGGTGGCACTACTGAGCCATGTCCCTGGCCCTAAACTGATTTTATAGATCCATTCTTAAAGGAGGATATTATGGCAAGGGGTGGTAGGAAGTATGGCTAACTTCTAATTTCATGAAGCTTGGTGGTGGTGATTATTGTAGTCAGGAATAGATTGCAAGGGAACAGATTTAGCACAGGACACATAATGTAAAGGATTCTTTTATAATATTCACCCAGAAAGTCAAATGCAGAGATCTGTCTACACATCAGAGACCCAAAGAATCCTGCCAAGACCTTGGATCCCATGCAATGTTCCATACAAGTCCAACTAAAGGCCTATAGCCCAAGGCAGTGTCCTCTATGAGTCCAGCCAGAGGCCTAGAGCCCATGGCAATGTTTCATGCAAGTCCTAATCAAGGATCTGCACTGAGAAGGTCCAAAGGCCAGTGGAAAGCGCTAAAAAGCCTGTGAGGAGCAGGGTCAATGATTTGTTCCCCCAGGTGGAGGGATCTACATTAGAGCCAGAAACTATGCTCAAGATGAAGATCAGAGATCCCATGATGAGAACAACAGCCTTTCTCAGCGACAGCAAGAGCCTGAGCTCCAGTGACAAGAAAAGTCAAGTTTACATCAGGATGACTAGCCATGATGAGTTTTTCCAAAAAAATTACTAGCAAATAGACATACAAACACATGCACATGCATGCACATTACACATGCACACATGCACATGTACCACCAACTTCTCTTTTTATACCATTAGCAACAATCTGCAGGTGAGTCTTCCCTATCTAGAACCACACTGACTCAGTTCACATGGGCGTTACAAATTGACCATTAGTTAATACACCACAGTGATCATGGGGTATAACCATTTGTTAAAATCCATTACAAGTTTTTGAGTGATTGTTCTTGAAAGTCAAGCTGGATATTGTGAGCATATCTGGTCAGTGATGAATATGTATAAGGAGAATATGAGGATGAAGTCAGGGATTTTGAAAAATTTATTTTTTGGTAAAGAGGAAGGAGAGATTAAATTTGGGTTGAGACTGACCCTGTAAGAACAGTTAAAACACATTATCTCCCTCACAAAAGTCATTTTAGAATCTCCTAAGATACCATTCAATCCTGGCTCTCACATTCCCTTCCCCTGTCCAGTTTTGATACATCATCCACACCCTTCCCAAGTGTCTCCCTGGATAATGGTCATTGCCATGGGAACACTGATGCTGGGAAGTCTGCCCTATGCCTGAGGTATAGGAAAAGAAAGTTTAGAAATCTGTTGTAATCATCTAGATGTGAGGTACTGGAAACCTAATGTGTTATTGTTACATACTGAACAACCATTTTAAATAATCATTCTAATTTTATATCTCAACTTCTGTTGGGGGTAAAGCAAAACTGTAACATTTTATAATAAATGGTTATCTCAAAAGTGTATCACTCATGCACTAAACTAAGATCAAAGTGGATTAGAGACCTAAATATTAAAACAGAAACACTAAACCTGCGCAAAACAGGTTAGGTAGAACTCCTGGAGACATAAAGACTATGAACAAAATTTTTGCAGCACGAGAATAGCAGAATGAATCAACAACAGGGATCTCGTCTTATTAAAAAGTTTCTACAGAGCAAGAGAAACCACCAGCAGAGTGAAAAGACAACCAATAATATGGGAAAAAAATCTTTACCAGCTGTTTCTCAAAGGGCTACTGACTAGAATATATGAAACGCTTTAAAAATCAGCCCCTCCACTGGGCGTGGTGGCTCACGCCTGTAATCCCAGCACTCGGGAGGCAGAGACAGGAGGATTGCTGAGTTCGAGGCTTGCCTGGGCTACATAGTGAAGCTCAGGGCCAGCCTGAACTACAAAGCGAGACCCTGTCTCAAAAAAAAAAAAAATCAGCCCCTCCAAATTTAAAGACCCAATTCAAAAATGGGCAGCTGATGTTCATGCCAAAGAGAAGATCTGGGAATTGTCTATCTGTGATCTATTGATTTCACTTATTAGTATATCCTCCAGATGTCTCCATTTGCACCTAAATGGATCAATCTTGTCGTTCTTTATGGCAGAGTAATACTCCATTTTTTAAAAAAACCACATCTTCTTTATCCACTCTCCAGTTGATGGACATTTGGGTTGTTTCCAAGATTGAGCCATCACGAACTGAGCTGCTATGAACAAGGGTGTACACCTGTAGATGCAAATGAGTTCTAGAAAGTAGGACAGCTTTTATAGAGTGGAATATTTCTATAGGAAACTTGGTGTGGGAATGTGATGAGGGGAAGGAATAAATATGATACAGAAAGAAAATAAAAGAGCATGTATAAAGGGGGGAGGAGGGGGAGTGGGTAGGGATATGGGTAAAAATGAGAATTAACTTGTGGCA